>RHLO01000327.1:0-67889 GCA_003719415.1 Aspergillus olivimuriae | reverse complement strand
CGGGGTAGTCCCATTGGCGACGACGGGGGTAGTGGATTGTCGCTCTTTTTCGCGTTTCTTTTCTTCGGTGCGCAGGAAGGCCTTGAGGGTGGTGCGCAGGGCCTTGTTGGGTTTGCAAAGGTCGGAGGAGATGGGGGTATGAGCGCAGACGGGGCAGGTCTCGGGGAGGGACGCTTGGCCTGGGAAAAGTTAGTGCGGACGGGAGAGGAGGAAGACGAGAATGGGTCCGGACAGGTTTCGCAAATGGCCTGATCGCAACAGGGGAGGCGAAAGGCATTCACAGCGAGTTTGTTGCAAATGGCGCATCGCAACTTGAAGGGGATGTCATCTTGGGAGAGGGAGCTATCGGGGTGGCCTCAATTAGTATGAACAGGATGGAATCTGGGTCGGAAACCACGGCTGAAGCGGTCTGGATGGCAAAAGCCTTACCTGGCAATGTCCATCAAGCCCGCGGGCTGATCGGCCGTCGCCATGGGGAGGGGCGGACAGAAGAGGGCCACGAGAAAACGGGGCGACGGGTGGACAAAAGGAGGCAGGAGCCACGGTGGCAGACGGGGAGAAATGAGGTTTAGACCGCCATCGGAGAGGAGGAACCGGGCATGGTGGGGGGCACGACGATGCCGAAGGGGAAGGATGGAGGCGTCGGTGGTCGTAGAGGAGGAGGTTGCAGTTGCGGAAAGAAAGACGAGCGACAATCTGACGCCCTTCCTGTTTGGGATCGGAGCGGAAAAATCCCAGGCCGGTGGGGATTACATACGCATGTTTGTTACAGTACCATAGCTACTATTCTTAGGGCCTTGCTCATAGTTCGAGCATTCATTGTGGACCATGGATCATGGAGTATCTTCTATTCACGCCTTTCTCGATGCGTCGAGTGGGTGTAATCCCCAGATGAGGTTGATCAACGATCCCTGTCACTGGAGGAAGAACACACCTTGGTATATACATCATCTTTGGCGGGGCACACGTGGGATCGACCGGGTTGGGAGGGCATCAGGCATCCATGCAATGTGATCGCTCGCATCTGAACAAGTTGTTGAAAGGGAAAAGAGGGAGAAGAGGGACAAGAGGGAGAAGAGGGACAAGAGGGACACGAGGGGAGAGACCAGACCGAGACACCATCAGATTAGATCAAGTTTATACCCGCATGGAGGACGGAGAGACCAGCGCTACCGAGGGGTTGCAGCTGGGCGGCCTCTAGGGAGCTCTTGTTATCATCACGGGTGCCTCAGGTGTCCGTCGGTGACCGAGATGGGACGAGAGAGATGGACTGGCGGGATTCCATCCGGCTATCTAGGATCCTGGTCCCAGTGGTTTGAGATCCAAGGGACGGTCCGGAAAGACCCAATCAGGGAGGAGAGGGAAGGGAGTGGTGATGTCGACCAACACTGGGCCAAATTGGGGGTGTATTCGGTAGCTTAGGTACAGGAGCAGTACAAGGGATGGATGGGTCGGGGGGATACAGGATGAGATCGGAAGAGTAGAACGGTACATAGCTTAGGGGAGAGAGAGAGAAAGAGAACCATAGTCCCGGGAAGTGGAAGAACGGCCAGTCGTCAAGGCAGAGAACGAGAACGTCTGACTAAGCCCCGTGACCCAAACGGGACACAAACGAAAACGATCCCCCAAAAAAAAGAAAAGACAAAATCGCCATGACGGGAGGGCGGAGATAAAAAGGTGCAGCTCGCCCGACCCGAAAACGAGACTTTCCTCCGCCCTCCGAACCCTCTTACTGCCACGCCCCCGTCTTACCCCCACGCCCGGGTCGCGCATCACAACATTCATCCTCCCGCTCCCGATTCGCGGCATCACCTCACATTCGTCTGTCTGTTGTACACGTCCATCGAGTCGGCCTGGGAATGCACTCTTCCCCCGCTTGCTTCATGAATTAAATCCACTTCCCCTCTAACCGACACGACAAGGTCCGTCTCACGACTTCCCCCCTCAGTATACTCCGCGACGCGCATCACCACACCCCTCTACCGACTCGCCGACGACCCATCCACCGAGCGCATGTATACTGATACTCCCCAGCAATGACAGATCAAGACAGTTCTTATCGACCGCAATCGCCCGACTTTTCCACCTTCCACTCCCCCATCTCGCCCGCCGTCCCTCCCGCCAATCCCTACTCCTTCTCCAACCCGCTCGCGCATCGCGCTTCCTACGACGCCTCCCCCTTCTTCACTCCGCAATACCACCAGCATCCCGTGCCTCCAGCGTCGGGTCCCCGAGTGCCGCAACAGTGTATTCCCCCCTTGGCTGACTCCTCTCTCGACTCGGACATGGCGCGTCGTTCCTCTCGTCTGGCGCGCGCCGCCGAGGTGACCCCCGTGGCGCCCGCGCCCGCGCCCGCGCCCCCGACGCCCGCTCCACCACCGCTGGCCATGTCCATGTCCATGCCCATGCCAGGGGCCGACACCAAATATATCGATCCCATTCCGGCACCGCCGCCCGCGCCGGTGGAGGAGCCTCCGCTACCGGTCGCTCTCGCTCCGCACATCGAGGTCAAGACCAAGTTTCCCGTCGCGCGCATCAAGCGCATCATGCAGGCCGATGAAGACGTGGGGAAAGTAGCCCAGGTCACCCCGATTGCTGTCTGTACGTATTTCCTCCCCATAACCCGGGCTGCGACGCGACCTGCGACCTAACCCCTTCCAGCCAAGGCTTTAGAACTCTTCATGATCTCCCTCGTCACCAAGGCCGCCAGAGAGGCCAAAGATCGCAACTCAAAACGCGTCACTGCCTCCCATCTCAAACAAGCCGTGGTGAAAGACGACGTGCTGGACTTTCTGGCCGATATCATCGCCAAGGTCCCCGACCAACCCGCCAGTCGCAAACACGAGGATGATGGCAGTGATGGCAATGAGCCGCCCAAACGCAAGCGCGGCGGCCGGCGGCCCAAGGACGAAAGTGACTAGCACGGCGTCGCAATGGTGTGGTTTCTATGACTTTGATGGGTATCTCTTTAGACTGGATGGAGAGCGGGCGCATACTCTTCTGGCGTTGTGGCGGTGGGCATGGTTCTTGGCGAGACAACTCGCGCCGGGACGGGACTGTTCTCTTTGGGTTATTTTACTTGGAGCTTTTGAATCGGACGGGGAATTTCCCTGGTTGCTGACGCCGTGATCGGTGTTGAGTATAGGTACTGTCTTGTAGTTAGGCATCCCGCGTACGATTTGTAGGGAGTACTTCGGATGCATGGCCTCTCATAGGCTGGAGTTGATGCTGACTCACTCATCACGTGGCGATAAGTCGCGGTGCCTGCGCTAACCCGATCGGGCCATGTGTTTCGCCCGCCTGTCTTGTCCGTCACTGTTGGACTTCCTCTGCTCCGTCTCCGCCTCAACATCTCCCCATGCCTCCCTCGCAATGGACTTCGTACGTCTCCCTCTCCCGCTGGATTGCGTTTGTCACTAACCGGGCCAGTGGTCTCGCCTCATCGGTGGCTCCCGGTCCCTCTCCGCCAAAGTCTCGCGTCCGACCTCCCCGACCGAGCGCCTGACGACCTTCAAACGGACGTGTAATACCCTCCAGGTAAACCCTGCCGACGACTGGGCGGTGCCGGATGATGGCTCACTCACACTCCCAGCAAATATGGCGCTCATCGACGGCCCCCACGAAGGACCAGTCGGCCACCACCCACGCGCGCAATTGCATTGATCGTCTGAACGCCGTCCTCAGTGATGAATCGCGCGGTCCCGCTCCTCACCCCTGTCTCGCCTATGCCGCCTCCTCGCAGATCTTCGTGACCGTTACCAAACTGGCCCTGTCCTCCGCCGATGATGCGATTCTCCGCAGCGCGACCACCTTCTTCAACACCTTGATTGACTCCGAGGTCGACGGCGTGGTCGATAATCGCCTGTTTGCGCGCGCGCTCGTGGACCTCGTCCGCCGCGCCGACAAGCACTCCGAGGATGTGGAGGGTCGCCTGGTCGAGCTCCTATTCGGCATCGCCAACAATATTCGCTTGCAGCCTCCGATCCTCCCGGCTTGGTTTGCGCCGCGCTCCGACGAGCCGGAACGCGATCCTCCCACGACGAACGCTGGGGCCGAGTTTGCTGGTGCGATGAGGAAGGATGATTTCCCCTTGTTCTACTTGCTCGTAGAATATGTTCACCACGCGGGTCGCGCCGGTGACTTCGCCCGGACTGGTCTCCTTTATCTGATCGAGACGGCATCACGATCCAAGGATCTCGAGAGATGGCTGATCGAAAGTGATCTGGCGACGCTCATGGCCACGGGACTGGGTGCGCTGTACAGTCAACTGGGAAGGTGGACATTCCACCCAACTCGAACGATCACGATGTCACGCTAACACTACCCCCAGTCTGTCCTTTGACATGGCCGTGGATGAAAACGTGCCCCATATCATTGCGCTCTCCGACCACGCCAAACAAGAAACCGCCCTGTCTCCGTCCCTCGGGCTCACCATGGATTCGTTCATGTCGTATCTCCTCTTCTGGCAAGACACGATCGATCATTGCAAGTCCGCCGAAGTCAATGCCACGCTGCTGGACCATTTTCAGGTCCTCTTCCTGGAGCAGCTCTTGTCCGTCTTCATGTATCCCTTGCCGCTGTCCGCATGCTAACCTCGTCATAGATATCCCTCCTTGCTGGAATCCTCCGACGTGCAGGGGGGCTCTACGGCCGCAGTCCTTACGTATCTCTGCCGTATTCTCAACTCCATTGAACAACGTGATCTTGTCCACCGGATTCTCCACTTCCTGCTCGCCTCGCCGTCGGCCATCGAGGCCAAGCCAGCCATTAATGTCGATATGTCTTTGAGTCGGCGTAAGTCGTTGGACGTTTTGGCCGCCTTCTCGGAGGAAGCCGCCCGGCCATCGCCATCACTATTCAACCTGCGAGATCTCACCCTTCTCGGGATGCAATCGGCCAACCGGCAGACCGTCTTGGCCACCTTACGCCTAATGGCCGTCGTGCTGCAGCGCCATCACACCTTTGCCCGCTACCTGATCCGTACTGTACCCGATCAGCCCGCCCAACAACGCACCGTCGGCGCCTTGAATGCCGAGCTGCAACACCTAGTCGGTATGGCAACGTCGATTGTAGACGACCCAACCCTCGACGAGTCATTTGATCACTACCTCCGAGATGCCACCTGGGTGGTGGAATCTCGATTGTACATTCCCCCGGCAGAAGATGATGCGGATTGTCCGCTGGAGATGCGCCGAGATGACCCCATCGTGCAGGAACTCCTGCACTGTCTAGAGGACTTTTTCACCAACAGCGTCATTGTCAACCTGGCGTTGACCGAGGTCCTCATGAGCATTGCATCGTCTCATCTCATTTCCCTCGACGGATGGTTGCTCGTCGACCCATCGAAGTACACCTACCCTCAACCCGACCATGCTACCACTGGAGAAAGCGACGCGATGGATATCCTGGAACAAATCCAATTCGCCCATCACGAGCCCTCCTGGTCGAGCACGGATACGCCGACCGTCACGTCAGTACTTCAGAAGCTCGTCGGTCGCATCCAACATTGGCGTACCCAAGTGCCCGACTTTGACATCCTGGTCGCCGCCCGTCGTGACTTACTGCACCAGGAAGAGGATGCTGCGCAGCAACCGTCTCGCGGCGATCACACCCCGGGAACGCCCAACCGGGCTTCCTCCGAACGTCCGTCCCGCAAGACTCCGCGAGAATTCGACGTGGGCTCTCCCCGGGGGCGCAAATCTCGCCCGTTAGACCTCCAGAGCTTGACCTCCTCCCCACAACCATCCGCTGTTGGCTCGCCTTTGCGAGAGCCTTCCGTCCTCTCCGCCCAGTCACGTGATTCCTCCGCTGCTCGCGCCGCCGCTGCTGCGGAGGAATTGCGCGCCCGTCTCGCCAAGCCGTTTGAAGTCGTGACCCCGCATCGGTCCCCCGTCGACGAGAGCCTTGATGATGCGGGCGACAGTCCCGGTGGCGAGGAGGGTGACAGTGCCATCATCGATGAGGAGCCGCAGTCGGCGACTCTCGGACACGTGCTGACCAACGTCGTGATCCTGTACGAGTTTCTGCTTGAGATTGCGGCCATGGTGCAGGCGCGGGCGACCATCTTCGGCGAGGCGGGGTATCCCATGGTGGACGGAGTGATGTCGCTGTCATGAACGACCCTGCCATGTGGAGGAGAGGAACCATGTAGGCCGGATCCTACAGACGTACATATCAGATATCCCTTGTTTCATTGTTTATATACCATGCACGATCACTTACTAGGTACTACATAGGCCATCTGCCATATATGAAATACAATCGTGACGTTCACGGCATCAGCAGCCAATGCCTTGCTTGTATTGTCGACACTATAGTCTCCTCTCATAAAAGCATCATTAAATACTGCGCGTATATACTGCGTCACCCTCTCCCCGTCCCGCACCGGTATCAAGTCGACACGGTGTCTCCCAACACCTTCACATTTTGCCGGATATTGGCATCCTTCTCGCCGGCAATATGCAACGCGTCGATCAATCCCGTCAAGATCGGCTCCAACGACAGCCCCAACGCCAGCGGATTCAAGTCGTTGGTCAACTCGCTGTTCCTCGAGCAGCCCGACTTGGTCTTCCCCTCAAACGCCGCCTTCACAAAGTCGATGACATCCAACAAGGCAATTATCTCGGTTGTGGCATGACCACCCGCCTCATACGTGGTGAACTTGACACTCGCGCCATTCGCACACCACGAGTCCACCAGCGTCGACGCATTCGCATACGGGATGATCTCATCATCCGTCGCGTGGTACATGAACACCGGCGCCGTGGGGGTCTCCTCCGCCTTCACGCCCATGACATTATCGTTCAAGACCGCAGCAATGGTCTCCTGCTGGAGAATTGCCGGCCCGAGCGACTGCACCTTCGGATCAAACAACGACATCTGGAAGAAGCTCACCAAATCCCCGACGGCACACTGCTCGGCCGCCGCATCGAGCTTCTCTCGTCCCAGATCGGTGATAATTCTATCGATGACCGGGTTGAGCTGCGCGCCGTACGCACTTGGCTTGGCCAATCCGACAATCGCGGCGGGAATGAAGCCGCTAAACACGGTATCATCGATAAAGACCAAGGTGCCAGTCAGATTTGCCGGCGTGCCACCGGCCACCCAGCCCTTGACATTGAGTTCCGGCGCATACGACGGTTGCAACGAGGCGGCCCAGCCCGAGGCAATCGCACCACCGGAGTATCCGGCGCCGACGATCATCGGATCGGCGGTTTTCAATCCCACGGCCGCGTGGTAGTTGGCCACGGCCCGCATGCCGTCGAGCACGCCCATGCCCTCGAGTCGACCCGGACCGAAGGCCGCGTCGGGGCCTTCGTAGTCCGGCGAGGCGACGATGTATCCCTGCAGCAGGTAGGTCTCGATGATGAGCATCTCGACGGCCGCGATGAGGCTGTCCTGCGGGGCGGCGAATTGGTAGGCATAGCTGGGGGTACATTTGATGCTGGAGCTGTCGTATGCGGTGTGGAAGGAGACGAAGCGGTCTCGGTACCGGGGGAAGAGCGGCTTGAAGATGGTCGTCACGGTGGCAATGGCAGAGCCGTTGATGGCGGTGGTCCGGTAGAGGATCTGGTGGGTTTCGACCGGGTTGATGATGAAGCCGAGGATGGCGGAGACGACTCTGCGGCTGCGGAGGACGGTGCCGGGCGCGGCGGATTCGAAGCCCTCTGGCGGTTGGTAGAAGGGGTCCTCTGTTGGGCTGAGAGGGAGGCCTCTTCTGTCCAGGTTGGTGTCTACAGCCGTTGGGGCCATGGGACCGGCAGCCGCCAGACTGATGGCCCCGAAGAGGGCAAGGACACGCATGATGCGGACCATGGTGATTTGACGGGAAGATGGATCGAAGAAACGATAGACAGATCAAAGCTTGCACTTGCGCCCAGGGAACCGTTCAAGACTACCTCTTCGCAGGCCAGGGCACGAGAGCTTGAACGGGCGACGACCCCCTTGATATGCGATTCCGACCCCCTCACATCCCCCACCAGACTGCTCACCATCGCATGCTGCCGAGGCTGGCCTGTTGATCAACACGTCGTGATCCTCATGATCAGCTTTGCAATATACGGAGTACGCTGCACTGTCACCTCGACCAGGGCCCGACGAAATACGGTGTATACGACGGTTGCCCGAGCAGAGGAGTCGGCCAGTGACGAGCCCCGGTGCTTATTTTTGAGTTTCGCCTGGAGAAACAGACCTTCAGTCGCGTGGACGAGGCGGCCCACGAACCGGCATCTCTAAGGACAACGATTGGGGAAGAATCCTGGGGCAAACCCCGCAGCTAAGGTGGACTGAGGATAGTCCGTGTCGATCTTGGGAACTGCCGAGGCAGGGATTCTCCACGATGCGATGTTGAATGTGAAGATGACAGTGGAATGCATATTGCGGGGGAGCGAGCACCTCATCGGGGGTGATGGATGTGTCCTGGCGGGGATGCTACGAGGTATGTCCGGTTTCTACTGGTGATGCTTTCCGGTGTATACCGAGACCCCGTCCCTCAGGGGGATCGTCCGGGTGTGATCAGTTGCGGAAGGCTTTTCCGCAGGCTGAGACCCGAGATGCTTGATCATCTGGGTCTCCTCTGGTTGATCATTGGTTTGAGTCATGGTTTGACTTGATTCTGCCTAGGTATGTAGTGAGGGGGTGGAGTCGTCTTCCATGTGGCTTCTCTAACAAGAGACTCGGCGGGTGATCTCATGGTGTAGACTCGGTGGGGAGATTCTTTTCGTACCGTCCATCTGGTTTGGTTCAGTAGATGTTGCAGTCGAGTATCAGTCCGGGCAGGGAGAAAACGGTGGGGTTCAGCGTTGTATATGTTGAAGATGAAGCCCGAATCTACCACTGGAGATATATATAACACCACGATCATCCACGTCGGCCTCCACCGGTCAATCTGCAAGCTCCCCTTCTTGCCAGAAGACATCACAACCCGATTAGAATAGTGAAAACCGATCCCTTGCCGTCTGATGATGGTTCACAGCCAAGGCTGTGGCGATGGCCAAGGGAACTCTACGATTAACCCTAATTTTCCCGTTCCAGCAACCCGCACACTCTCCATTCCTGAGATGGAACCACAGACAACACCACCACTACGACAGGATTGGGCGAGAGGACAGAGTATTCAGCCCTCGTGCCCATTCCTGACCCTCCCATTTCTGGGCCAGAAATCCTCCGAATTCCAAGCCAAGTGGGGGAGTCGCCACACTAACCGGGCTAATGGGGAATCTTATCTGCTCTCTGCTTAGGCGGGGATGATCCCTACTGCTTCCACCGCGCTTCTGCGTCCCCCTCCCCGATCATCATGTCGCGCATGCAGCGCGTGCGACTCTGAGTCGGCTTGGCCGGAGGATGGACAAGAGGATCAATGAAGCTGCATCGCGAGCAAATCAGATGCCACGAAAGGGCAACCTGGTCCCGACCAAGGTTTCTGGGAACCGGCTTTAAGACACGGGCGTGCCCCTGGTTGCCCCTCGTTCTTGCTTTTTCCCCCTTGATTCTGGCTGTAACCCTTTCTTGAGACTTCTACGACGAAGATGGATACTGAACAGTCTGCCAGTACGGCGTCACCCGCTCAGAAGACGGGCGAGGGCGACCCTCAGGATCGTAAACGCCCGTCCGGCGCATCTTCCCCCGTGGAGAGCCGATCCCTCGACCATGATCATGGCGATCACGATCTTCTCCACGGGGAAAAGGTCGACCATGTGCTGAGTGCAAAAATGGCCCTGGTCAACGACGTGAGTGCGTACCGCCAGCATCACCACCATGCTCGGTTGGGCTGATCCGCTCCTCTCCTCTCTCCTGCAAAGAATGGAATTAAACCAGTGCCTCCTACCCCTCTAGACCATCGATGAGATCGGATTCACTCCGCACCAGTGGAAGCTCTTCTGTTTAAACGGCTTCGGGTATGCTGTCGACTCCTTGATACTGCTGCTCCAGTCCATCATCACCGGACAGGCCGTCAAGGAGTTCCAGCCGAGCTACGAGACCGGACTGGTGATTGCCGTCTACGTCGGAATGCTGGTCGGCGCGCTCTTCTGGGGCTTCTCGGCGGATATCATCGGTCGGCGGTTCGCATTCAACGTCTCGCTGTTCATTTCGAGTATCTTTACCATCGTGGCGGGCGCGGCGCCCAACTGGATCGTGCTGGGATTGTTTATCTGTCTGAGTGCGTTTGGTGCCGGGGGCAACCTGGTCTTGGATACGACGGTATTTCTCGAGTATCTCCCGAGTAAAGAGCAGTGGCTGTTGACGCTGATGGCCGGCTGGTGGGGTATGCTGGGACTCTGCTCCTGCATCGTGTCGTTGGAACGGCGTTAGCTAACGATCATCTCTGGTAGGAGTCGGGCAACTCATCGCTGGACTGGTTGCCTGGGCATTCCTCCCCAACTACTCCTGTCCGGCTGATGGCCCGTGTACGCGCGACAACAACCAGGGTTGGCGCTACGTCTGGTACACCTCGGGGGCGTTTGTCTTTGTCCTGTCGGTCCTTCGCGTGACCATCGTGCGATTGGAAGAAACACCCAAGTTCCTCCTCAGTGAGGGAAAAGACGAGAAGGTGGTGCAAGTCCTGCAAAAAATCGCCACCCGATACAACCG
Organism: Aspergillus olivimuriae; assembly: GCA_003719415.1. Lineage (NCBI taxonomy): Eukaryota > Fungi > Ascomycota > Eurotiomycetes > Eurotiales > Aspergillaceae > Aspergillus > Aspergillus olivimuriae. The sequence goes on along the minus strand of RHLO01000327.1, from coordinate 57,299 downwards.
CCCCTGTAGCCTCACTCTCGAACGACTGCAAGCCTGTGGGCCGACATTGCCGCGCAACACGGCCAACACCAGCATCATGCAGCGTCTCGTCTCTCTCCAAGAAGTTGTCTTCCACTTGAAAGGCCTCTACGCCACCCGCAAGATGGCTCTCTCCACCACCCTGGTCTGGTTGTCCTGGCTGCTCATCGGGCTGGCCTATCCACTCTTCAACGTCTTCCTCCCGGTTTACCTCGAGTCGCGGGGGGCCCAGTTTGGCCAGGATAGTCCGTACATCACCTGGCGCAACTACGCCATCACCAACATGTGCAGTATCTGGGGTCCCGTCGCCGCGGGCTTCATGTGTCAGTCTCGCTGGTTCTGGGGCCGTCGGGGCACGATGATCATCGGGGCGTTGGTGACGATGGTGTTCTTCTTCTGCTATACGCAGGTGCGCACGGCGAGCCAGAACGTCGGGTTTACGTGTACGATCAACTTTTGTCTCAACATCTACTACGGCACGTTGTATGCCTATACGCCGGAGGTAAGCCCTCCCATCCTCTCGCTGCCCGGTGAGATTGAGTGGGCATGAATTCATCAAAATCAATAGGTCTTCCCCTCGGCCCATCGCGGCACGGGCAATGGGATCGCCATCGCCTTGAACCGAGTGATGGGAATTATCAGTGCAGTGGTGGGAGATGCCGCCGACGTACGTCTTTTCCCGTGCGCTGCGATGGATGGATGCTAATGTGCGAGTAGACGACGACGTCCGTTCCCATCTTCATCTGCGCGGCGTTGTATATTGTGATGGCGGTGGTGGCAGGGGCATTTCCGTTTGAGCCGTTTGGACGACGGAGTAGTTAAGCGATGCTCTCAAGGTGCGTTCTGGTCGTGTCCGGATGCTCCCTGAGTCGGTCTGGCCGGAAGTAGCAGGATGGTTAGATAAGCCATTGGGGGTCGGGCAACCACCAATCAGCACGGGGGAAATGTCGGATACCCCTGAATGGAGGGACCCAGGACAGTCGCTGATTGGCCGAAAAGGACGAGCAGCTGGTTGCGACCAGCTGTCTCATTGGTGAGTTCCCCCCGCAGCCAATAATTGGAACGGAAGAAGAAAACATCGGACGAATCGGCGTCTGTCAAAGCACGCGGAAAACGAACTATGAGGCGTCCCGGCCAATCAGGGCGCGGCACGCCAGACCCTTTTCACGCCGTCGATTTTCCCGTCAGATGAAAGTGGATCGACCGGACTGTCCCTTTTCGTCGTTCCGAAGATATTAATATCGCGCGCTCCCCGTTGCTGAGATGCTGGCTTTTTCCTCGTCACCACAACTTCCCCTCTGCTCGCCGTCACTGGATGTTGTCTCCCACTCGAAATCCGTGTAGATGAATCCGATAGCCCTTTGTATCCCCCGTTATCTGCCCCGTTGCTGCTCCCCCCAGGCCATGGTCCACCGAAGCCATGCCCCCTGAACCCACCGACTTCGACGGGGAAGATGCGCCGTTCCTGGCCGCCGAAAGCAGCCGTCACCCCAAGCACCAGCCCGACGATGACCATGCTACCCAGGACTTCGAGTTCGACGAGAAATCGCCCCCCGAGGGCCCCCCGCGCATCGACGAGAACCTCCGCTTCCGCCTGATGGTCACCCTCTTCGCCATGATTCTGGCCGTCGAGGTCGGCGTTGTCATGGCCGGCAGCCCCATCACCCGATTATACGAGTCCATCGCCTGTCGCGAGTACTTTGCACAGCACGATCCGCGGCGGATCGGGTCCAATGGCGAGGTCGAAGAGAGCCTCTGCAAGATCAAGGAGGTCCAGACGGAGCTGGCCGCGGTCAAGGGATACATGGAGTTCTTCGACGGGATCCTGAGTATGTCGTGAATCTCACCACCACCGTCTCGATACCGGCCTCATGTTGGATTCGATTGGTTCGGTTCCCCCCTTGTCTGCTCCCGGACGTGTGTTCACGCTTTGCCTTCCCCTCTCAGGTATCTTTCTGGCCATCCCGTACGGACTCCTGGCAGATCGCCACGGCCGGAAACCGACCCTGTGTCTGAGCATCCCCGGATTTGCCCTGAACGCCATCATCCTGTTTGTCGTCATGCGCTGGCCCGAGGTGTTTCCCCTGCGCACGGTGTGGGCCTCCTGTCTGGCCTGGTTGCTGGGCGGGGGTCCGGTGGTCACCTTTGCCATCATCTGGACCATGATGTCCGACGTGACCACCGAGGAGGAACGGTACGTATCCATCTTGCATGGAGACCCATGTTGTGAGGGAAGCAGCTCAGCTAAACTCCCATTAGCGCCGCCATGTTCTTCAAATTCGGCGTGGCCAGTATGGCCGCGGATTTTACCTCCACCGCGGCCAGCTCTTGGCTGATGGACTTGGACCCGTGGATCCCCCTGCTGATCGGCTGGGCGGTGGTCTTCATCGGCATGTTGTTCTCCCTGACCCTCCCCGAGACGATGCATGCGTCCCCGCGGGGTCGATCCGAGCCGGGCTCCACCGTCGAGATGGCGCGGTTGTCGCTGGGCAGTGAGGGCCGCAAAGACGGCATCAGCAAAGAGTTTGACCGCAACAACGGGACCGAACTGGAGCGTTCCAGTGGCGATGCAGAGACGCCCTTCACTCGATCGACGACGAAGAAGCCCCTTCTCCACTCCCTCAAGGACCAATGCCAGGCGTATATCACCCCCTACGCGTTCATCATCAAAAACAAGCGCATCACGCTGCTCCTCACGGCCTTCCTGGTCTACCGCCTGAGCAGAGGGTCCTCCTGGTTCCTGGTGCAGTATATCTCCGTGCGATACAAGTGGACTCTCTCGCAGGCCAACTTCATCATGTCCTTCAAACCTGCCCTGACCATTCCACTCTTTCTCATCGTCCTCCCCGCCCTCTCCCGCTACCTCCTCCGCACCATGAAAACGAACCAAAAAGACCTCACCCTGGCCCGCGTCAGCATCATCTTCCTCGCCTTTGGCACCCTCGGCATCGGCCTCTCCCCCACCATCTCCGCCCTCATCCCCAGTCTCTTCCTGCAAACGGCCGGGTCCGGGTTCGTGTATCTCACCCGATCCCTGATCACGACGCTGGTCGAGCGCGAAGAAACCGCGCGGCTGTTCACCATCATCGAGGTGCTGCAGTCGGTCGGGAACGTCATTGCCAGTCTGGCCATCACGGCCGTCTTCCAGTTGGGTCTGGAGATCGGTGGCGTGTGGATCGGTCTGGCGTGGATGATGACCAGTACGGCATTCCTGACCGTCGGCATCGCGATCTGGATGTTCCGTTTGCCGCCGTCTCGGGAGGAGGACAGCCATAAAGCGGAGGCTGAGGAAATCTGACGCTGGTCATCCCTTGTAGATATATATATATATTCTCTATCGCTTGCATTCATAGACACCATCACCACGACAGTCCTCGGTCCTAGTGTGTAGAATACATCGTCCCAGTCCATTCCAAGAATCAATGACGATCAGCTCCAGCCGGCTCCGCCGCGATCAACAAGAAATATGGCCGATGCGGTTCCTTGATGAGGGTCGGATCGCCCTCCGCCTCCTCCGTCGTGACTGTCCACTCCTTCAACGCCGTCAGCACGAACCCACTCTCCAGCAACAACCGAATGTACGTCTCCACTGTGCGATGATACTTCCGCACGCCGTCCACCCCTAACCATGCCGTATACCGCGGTCCTTCTTGGAAGTACGAGTTGAGCGCCCAGAATGCTCCCCCCGGGGTATCCGCCTCCCTGGCATCCCCAGACAGACGATAGAACCCCGGCGCCGGATCGAGCGGTGCTGTGCACACCGGATGCTCCACCGAAAACACCAGTCTCCCGGTGGGACGCAACACCGCCCGGATCTGCCGGAGTAGCCGTCCGAGATCCGACAGATAATGAAACGCCAAGGAGCTATACACCAGATCGTACTGGCCCGATGGGTTGGAACGCTTCTCATCCAAGATGATCTCTTCCAAATCCGCGACTTCATACGTGATTCCCCCGGGGGTGGAGGGCTGTGCCTGATCCAACTCCTTCGCCCGCTGTACCATATTCGCCGAGACATCAATCCCGCGCACATGCACGGCGCCGGCTTCTCGCGCCCACCGCGCAAACCAGCCATACCCACAGCCGAGATCGAGAACGCGATAGTTGTCCAGGGTGCGGTTGGGACCGAGGGCCAATTCGCGCACTGTGGGCCATTCTCGGGCGCCGGCGAGACCGTTCTGGGAGCGGTGGAGGGTGGAGTAGGCGGCGAAGAAGTCGGGGTTGTCGTAGAGGTTTTGCGTGACGGGCGACATGTCTTCCGGTGGGATTGTTGGCCGGTGGATAGATGAGGCTGTCTGAAGGGGGGAGATGGCGCGATGGCAGGAGCGGTTGTTACTATCCCCTGGGCCGGTGAAATCGTGCATACGGTCATATTTAGGGCCTTGGCACAAATAAAGGCATACGATTGCTCAGTTACTTACCGTGATTGAGTCTGCCGGCAGAATTTAGTCACGTCTGCTTGGATTATCGTGTTCTCTTACCAGTTGAAGTTATATGAGCTCTTAGCGGTCAACATAACCGCCAATTATCTGCCCTGCAGCAGAACACGAAAAACACGCTAAATATGACCGTATTTTGAGTTTCACCGGCCCAGGGGATAGTACTCTGTACTTGGGGATCAATGGCACTAATCCGAAAGGGGTGTCCGATGTCTTGCATTCCCATGAGTCGAGTATGGAGATACTCCGGAATATACTCCCGAAGCTGGTCCGGGACCGGATGAGTCAGCCCTGACTAAGGCGCGGTGCATGTGACTGATGACATGTGAATTTCCTCGTCGCCAACATGTCCGGATGTTTTTCCTGTCCACCACCCCTCCTCCATCTGCTCTCACGAGCATTCCTGTGGCGTTATTCAAGCCGATCCCTCGCCCTCCTCGTCCTCCCCCGTGTTGACCTCTGGCTGTGTCCCGCATGGACGCAAGTCAAACTCCATAGCCCCCGATCTACTCCGCGTCACCCATGGAGAAATTCACCCAGTTCCGGGATCGAGGTAAGATCAGCCCTCCTGCTCCCCAGGCTAAGTCCACCGAGAGTTAACGTCCCCAGGAACGGGCATTGCCCCCTTCCTCCCTGTCCCCACCCCACGCGTCTTCGACGTGTGGCTTCCCTGCAACATGCTCCTTTTCTGCATCCGCCTCCCGCTCATCACCGGCCTCTTCGCGTGCTATCTTCTCGTCCTCCAATGGCTGCCGGTGGGATGGTGGGCAAAGAAGCTCTTTCTGGGCTTGATCCTGATCATGTCCACCATCTGGTGGACCGACATCAATGTGGATGGCGTCAAAAAAGGGTACACCCCACCTCCCGCACAAAACCCCATCGGAAAGGCTGACCCCTGTCCCAGAAAGCTGGACAATCACCGTCTGGCCGGCCCCGGTGAGGTCGTCGCCTGCACCTTCACCTCCCCCATTGACGCCTTGGCGCTGGAATTCATCTACCGGCCCATCTTTACCGCCTCCTATCCCCATTCCCGCCAAGTCGAACCCATCTCCCTTTTGCAGGCGATGCTCCGTGCCTTCGCGGTGCCCCAGACGAACCCCCCGCCTGGCGTGCAGCTGGTGGACATCTCGCTGTTACAGAAAAAGTATCCCGAGCGCACCATCGTCGTCTTCCCCGAGTGCACGACGACCAACGGACGCGGCATTCTCCCCCTGAGCCCCTGTCTATTGAGCGCCGCTCCCGACACCCGCATTTTTCCGGTCACCCTGACGTACGCCCCAGCCGATATCGTGACTCCCGTGCCGGGCAAGTACTTTAATTTCCTCTGGGCCTTGATGGGCAGCGTGAGCCATTCGCTACGGGTCCGTGTGGCCGCCCCGGTCGTCGCCACCAGCGACCTCAACGGCACGAGCGCCGCCGGTCCCACCCGCCGAACCACCTACGACGCCAATATTCTGGATACCTTGCAGAGCGAGGAGGCAGAAGGATCGGCGGCGGGCCGCCCGATGACGTCCGGTGAGAAAGCCTTTATAAATAAAATTGGAGAATCCCTTGTTCGCATAGGACGGGCCCGACGTGTAGCACTAGGGGTGCCCGAGAAGGAGGACTATGTGCGGCAACTGCAACGGCGGTGACGAACCCCGATGGGGATCATATGGCGGAAGCGATTTATGTATAAATTTGAGGCTATTTGACGGCGTTGGCTTGGTTGATTTTGGCCGAGGCTTTGGTCCTGCATCTCGGATGCGATGCGATGAGATTCCCCCAATCTAGCGACGCTTGCTTGTTTGCGCTTCCATATGAGCCCGGGACGGGGTTCTCGGCGAACCGGTCCATTCGGCACCATGGCGTTCCCGGAGAACCAGTCCGCCATGACTTCGCGCCGTCGCAGCTGCAGGCGAAAAAGACCCTGCGACTCATAATAATACCCCTTGTTAATGCCCTGTCCGGTGCCTTGATTGGGAGAGGGCTTCGCCACCGCGCGAGCTGGAGCGAGGCAGTGCGTGTCGACCCGCCTATCAGCACCGCCCCAGGCCGCGAAATTATGTATAAGAAAGCTGCTGCGCGTGCTCCCTTTCACCCCCAAAGGCTGGATCCGGCATGATTGACTGCGCTTTGAGCTGTCCCGGCTGCCGCCATCGAGAAGATACTCCATTCCATCTGATCCATCGGACCGTCCTCGCCGTCCTCGTGACATGTACCCATAAAGTAGCATCGAAATGGCCTGGTTTGGACGGCAACGAAGAGGACACCACGGCAGTCCGCAGCATTCCCAGCGGCACCAACCACATACGGGGAGTAATATGTTTCATGCCGTATACGCGGTACCAAGCGCACCAACAACCACCGACTCGGTGCACACTGTAGTCCCCTACACTCATCAGACGGTGTCGACCACACACGTATCGTCGGGTCAGCCTGGTCCCCCGCGGCATCGTCGAGACCATTCTCTCGGGGTCAAGCCTGCACAGTCGGCAAAATGGCAGTCCTGCACGAATCTCTCTGGGAGGGTTTCGCAAACCGTCGGAAAGGCCAACTTCACCATGACCTCCACGATGACCGAGGTGGAGACGCACATGCGCGAGTGTTTGTCTTCAAGCGTCGATATGTATGGAGTTGTTCTTCGAGAATTGGATTTCATAATCACCTCCATGGACGAAGGTCTGTTCACGCAGAAGGATGATCTGGGTAGGTAGGTGTCTCTCGACTTTCGCAAAGGCCAAAGCTTATTGTGCAGTTTCCACCTACCCTATCCATTCGAATCGTTCTCCGGTAACGACAGACAAATCGCCAAAACCAACTGCGCTGAGTTTCTTTTCCAAAGTTTATCTGTATCATAATTCACGCCTTCCACCACAGCTCCCTCCCTTACATATGTGAGTCTTCCCCCAGCCATCCTACATACGCATAGCTGACGGGATAGACATCTCCAAATGTACGGATTGCTCCATCTCGCCGCCCAATACTCCCTCAACGTCTACAAAAAGCCCCCTGACACCGACAACTCCTACTTCGGCGCCGATGCCCGCCACGGCACCAAAGCCATGATGATCAAGTCCCTCGCCATCGACGACATGAACACGATCGTGCTCGCCATCCGCGGGACCCAAAGCTTCCGCGACTGGGCTGTGAATATGCGCACTGAGCCCCGATCGCCTCGCGGATTTCTCCCCGACCCCCTCAACCTCTGCCACGCCGGGTTCCTCTGCGTCGCGCAGCGCATGGTCGCCCCTGTCGCCGCTCGACTACGACAACTCCTCGCCGAGAACCCCAATCGAACGAGCTACTCCCTTCTGCTTACAGGGCACTCTGCCGGCGGTGCCGTCGCAAGTCTCCTCTTCGCACACATGCACTCCGCTCTCCGCTCCCACCTCACCCACCTCCACGGTTCCTTCCGTCGCATCCACTGCATCACCTTCGGCGCGCCCCCGATTACGCTCCGTCCGCTCTACCCCTCCGGCGCTCCACACGCGCTCTTCTTTTCCTTCATCAACGAGGGAGATCCGGTCCCTCGTGCGGATAAACCCTACGTCACCTCACTGATGAATTTATATCTTTCGCCTGCGCCGTTCACAACGACCAGCCATCGATACGCCCGGCTTCAACGACGGGGTAAACCGGCTATCTGGAGAATGCCACCGGCGACGTTGTCACTGGCAGGACAGGTGGCCGTGCTGCGGAGACGACATGTGAGCTATCCTGGGGACCGAGAGGTCGAGGCGTGCGTGACGAGTGATGCGGTGGTACGGCAGGTTGTCTTTGGGGATCCGTTGATGCATATGATGGATTTGTATGCGCGGAGGATACATGAGTTGGCTGTCAATGTGACGCAAAGGGGGTAGGTGAGATTCTCTCATCTGTATTCCGTATTATTCAGAGTTGAGTTACCTCTTAATGTCAATCCATCAAATTCAACTCTTTGTGCTGTACCTCGCCCCTACACACGACGATGAAGCATTCCAACAGGAGTGATATAAATGCCCGATGCATGCCCCAGGGATCTATCCTCAGCGAACACACAATCAGAAAAGGGAACAACCATCATTCGCCTGACTCTCCCACCCAATCTTTCAAGTCCAAAAGCCAAGTGAAGGACGGGGAAAAAAAAAAAAAAACCACTAGAAAAACCCCTTCTTATCCCTCATCTTCCACAATAAATACCACAACCCGGTCAACTGCACCGCCCCACTCATCATAACCACGCCACTAAACAACTGGATATTCATGAAATTCAGATCCGCATTACCCTGCGCCCCGATGGCAGCCAACGCCCCCGCAATGGGCGGCCCCACCAACGTTGACAAACTACTAATACTCTGCGCCATGCCGAGCCAGGTGCCCAGGGCCATGGGGTCGGGACAGACATGCGGAAAGACGCTGGGGGGAAGGGGGACGAGGGCGCCCGAGATGGCGCCGTAGAAGGCGCAGTAGAGGATGAAGCGGGAGAGGGTGGTGGCGCTGATCCAGGTGAGACAGAGCATGCCGGAGAGGAGACCGCAGAAGATCCAGGGGAGCATGGAGCCGTAGCGGTGGGCGATGATGGTGGTGAAGACGCGGCCGAGGATGGAGGCGGCCTGGGAGATGACGAGGATGTAGAGGCCGACGGAGCGGGTGGTGTTGAGGTTGGTTTCGGCGTAGGTTGGAATGTAGTAGAATGGAGTCATGTAGCCGAGGTAGATGAGGCAGTTGGCGATGGTGAAGCACCAGAAGGGGGGGTCCCGGAAGGCGCGAACGTCGAGAAGGCCAGGTTTGCGGGGAGGGAGTGAAGGGGTAGGAGAGGTTGTTGTTGGTGATGATAATGAGGAGATCGGGGGCTGCGGAGCGGTGTGCTTGCTGGTGGTGAGGAGGAGGATGGCGGCGGTGGTGTAGAGGGACAACATGACGAATGCGATGATCCGAACGGCCCAGGGGAAGGCGACCTTGGGCAGCAACTGCTCAAACATCAAGGTGTAGATGATGCCGCCGGTGGGGGCACCACTGGTGGCTACGCCGAGAGCAACAGCACGTTTGCGCGTGAAGGAGCGGCTCACGAGGGCCAGACTGGGGACGTAGAGGATGCCGAATCCGATACCCGTGCAGATTCCCTGACTGAGGAAGATGGCGTAGTATTGATGCGCGAGACTCAGCATCATGATACCAAGAACAGAGAGCGCGCTGCCGGTGATGATCATGACGCGGTAGTATCCCAGGTCAAAGAGCGGACCCGAGACCACGCCGCAGACGATGAGGAGGAAGGACTGCACGGTGCCAATCCATGAGATGGCGGAGGCGCTCGTAGTTGGGAGGTAGGTGAGAGTGTAGAAGCTTTGAAATGAGCCAAACGCAAAAGTCAAGCCCCTGATACTGTTAGTCAAAGTCCCCAACTTCCGTATTAGGGTTGAATCTATACCAAACATTGAAGAATATGCAAAAGGCGCCTAGCACTTGAAGCCAACCTCGAACACCACCTTCCTTCACAGGTGCAACAGGCACCGGCTGTATTTGCGCCCCCATCTCCTTGTGCTCGGACTCGTTCATCACTGCAATGAATCAAACAGAGCTGGGTCCATGGGGAGGCCGTTATTTCAACAAAGGGCATGAATTGACAGGCGGAGTGGAGTGGAGGACAATCCTAGGAAGTAAATCGATTCCCCATTATTAGCGAAACGCGGAGTTATATCGTGAGAATTCATTGCCAATCCTTCCGTGCCGGACAGCCGACTTGCATGTTAGTCTCTTGGTGTTCTCCAATAGCTCTGCGATGACAAATTGGAGTCGTATTGACGTTGGCTCAAACCGAGGTTGTTTTTTGAAGGCGTCCAGACCAGCGCTGGCGATACCCGACGCCATATTGGACCAGCTGGATCAGTATGATCTGCTAGAAGATGCATCGGCATCGACGTCGACCATGGCCATGCATGTCCAGCGTGTCACCGGAATATCCATGTTGTGATCGATCGATTTTGCGGACGTTTGGTCGCTGCAGGGTCGGCTACACCCCGCTTGCGCTGGACGATCTCCCCGCAATAGAACAGCCGGAATGGAGTCATCTCCAATCACACAATTCAGCCCGCCGGCTTGGTCTTTGCCAAGAGGACTCGGCGTCTAACTGGATCGGGCGGCGGAGTTGCGTCGTGTCCGGGATGGATCTGTGAGCTGTCAGTTCGCGCCGTCAGATTGAGAGCAGCCATCATATAGGAGGGAAGCCAGAAGCTTTGACGGATATGGAACAATGACATGCATTTCAACAGGTTAAATTAGAGCAACGCTTTTTGTTCTTCCAACAGCCCTTCCAATAAAATCTATGCTAGTTTGAAAATAAATTCCCCCCGTTTGTCCCTTACAGCAGTAATTATAAGATCGTAGATAAGGAAATACATCATTCACCGGGTCGTCCGCGCATTTACTCGAGGGAGTCGGTGATACAGCCGTGGCTAGCATCCTTGACGTTTCTAAAGACCAGTATGTCAGTATTCGCCGTCCAGTCAGGTTAGTCGGGAGGAACCGTCACGTACCTAGCGTACTTGCCCAGGGTGCCCCGGAGAGTGAGACCGGTGGGAGGAAGGCGGCCAGCCTCCTTGTCGGCCTCCCACTGCTTGCGTCTCTCGGCGAGAGTGGCCTCATCCACCTCGAGGTCCATCACACGGTTGGCAGCGTCGATGGTGATGACATCGCCATCGTGGACCAGACCGATGGGGCCACCGACGGCGGCCTCAGGGACGATGTGTCCAATGAGGAATCCGTGCGAGCCACCGGAGAAACGACCGTCGGTGATCAGGGCACAGGAAGATCCCAAACCAGCACCCATGAGGGCGGACGAGGGCTTGAGCATTTCTATCGTGACACTTCCGTTAGCAAGAGAGGCGCACTACCAAGTTGTGAGTGTGGATACGTACCGGGCATGCCAGGACCACCCTTGGGTCCAGTGTAGCGGATGACAACAACGGTCTTCTCGTCTTTGGAGATCTCCTTGCGCTCCAGAGCGGCAATGAAGTCATCCTCGTGGTCGAAGACACGGGCCTTACCAGTGAAAGAGAGACCCTCCTTACCCGTGATCTTACCGACACTGCCACCCGGAGCCAGCGAGCCACGGAGGATCTGGATGTGGCCAGTCTCCTTGATCGGGTTGGACAGGGGACGGATGATCTTCTGGTCCGCGGGGAAGTCGGGCACGTTCTCCAAGTTCTTGGCCAGGGTCTGACCGGTGACGGTCATACCGGAGCCGTCGATGATGCCCTCCTTCAAGAGGAACTTGAGCAGCGAAGGCGTCCCGCCAATGTTGTGCAGGTCGGCCATGACGTACTTTCCGGAGGGCTTGAGATCGGCCAGGAAAGGCGTACGGTCGGAGACCTTCTGGAAGTCCTCAATGTCGAGCTTCACGCCCACGGAGTCGGCGATGGCGATGAGATGGAGGACAGCGTTGGTGGATCCACCGGTGATGTTGACGACGATCATGGCGTTCTCGAAGGCCTGACGGGTGAGAATGTCCGAGGGGCGGATGTCCTCGGTGAGGAGCTTCTTGATCGCCTCACCAGCGGCCAGACACTCGAGATTCTTGGCGGCGGACTCGGCCGGGTTGGACGAGGAGCCGGGCAAGGTCATACCCATCACCTCGATGGCGGTCGCCATGGTGTTGGCTGTGTACATACCACCACACGCACCGCCTCCGGGGCAGGCATTGCGGATGATATCGAACCGCTGGGGCTCAGAGATTTCTCCGCTGATGAACTGGCCGTAGGCCTGGAAGGCGGAGACGATATCAATATCGGCATTGTTCTGCATGGAGGCGCAACCGGGCTTGATGGTACCACCGTAGACCATCAAACTGGGGCGGTTCACCCGGCCCATGGCCATGAGCACACCGGGCATGTTCTTGTCGCAACCAGGGATACTGATGTTGGCGTCGTACCACTGACCACCCATCACGGTCTCGATGGAGTCGGCAATCAGGTCACGGCTCTGCAGCGAGAAACGCATGCCGGAGGTACCCATGCTGATCGCGTCGCTGACACCGACGGTGTTGAACTGGAACCCGACGAGGCCGGCCTTCTGGACCCCCTCGCGGACACGATTGTTGAGGTCGAGCAGGTGCATGTTACAGGGGTTGCCATTGTACCACACCGAGGAGATCCCAACCTGGGCCTTGTTCATGTCGGCCTCGGAGAGACCGGTGGCGTAGAGCATGGCCTGGGAGGCACCCTGGGAGATGGGCTGGGTGACATTGCGGGAGACCTTGTTCAGGACGGGTTCTTTGTCGTCGGCCTTCTGCTTGGGGAGGGTGGTAGACAGCGGACGGCTGAGGAGAGCCAGGGTCAGTGATTTCCAGGCCGCATGCAGCGTACTCGAGGTCATTCGCCGGCGCCAGGAGCTTACATGGTCATGGACCGCTGGGACAGGGTCCGCAGGGCGGAGGGCATACGCCCCCGAGTCTGAGAGAGAAGCATCGTCGCAGGGTGGGAAATGCGCGGTCGACGAGAGGAGGATCAACAGCGAAGACGATACCACTGCGGGACACGAATCAATTGGGGGAGGGAGGCGAAGAAGTTTTGAGGGGAAGGAATTGTGGATCGGGGAAGTCGGCGAGAGTCACGGTGGATGTTGCGGTTGCTCCACAGCGAAGTCGGGGCCGGAGTTGAGCTGCCGCTCCCCGTCCACCAATCCTGCCGTCGTCTTTGTCAGGGGGCTGACTCATCAGGCGGCATTCTTTCCTGGCGGAGTACATACCAAGGTACTCCGAAGGAGGTACTGACGATGCACTGACGGATCGCATGGACAGGTAAGGTACCAGTCTCCTTTCAATGACGCGATCTCCGGGAGTGACCCCAGGAACTATCCTATCCGGGGCCTGGTCCGCATTCCCATGGAACCATCATCATCCATTACGCCCGGTTCATGGAAGAGAATTCGAAGACGATGTAATTCTAAGGGTATAACAAGCTCCTCTGGGTCTAGCCACACAGAAAAAGTGATTCATAAGACAAGAAAATACAAGAGTATCAGAAGAAAAATTCAGGAATCATAACCATTGGGCCGTGGCCGCCAAAGCCCCGTCCCGTATACCGTAACCCATATCCATATAAAGCCCTAGATTACCATGAAGAAAGAAAGGTGGGAGAAGAATGCAACGACAAAGCCAGGAAAGGCGAGGGGCAGACCGAGAAGAAGGGAAGAAAACCAGAAAGAGAAAAATGGTCGAAGAGAATGAAAAATGAAAGACGCAACAGGCAAACGCCGGCCATCCCCGAGACCAGCTCTAAGGGACCTCCTTATCACCACGCTTCAACCCCGCCGGCACATCAATCGCTTCACGAATCCACGGCATCGCCGCGATCTCATCGAGATTCTTTCGCTTGGTATTGCGCTTGAGGAGACCTTCCACGCACTCCCGGGCACCCTCAAGCTTCTCGCCCTTGACGGGGTCCCATTCCTCGTCGCTGTCGGCATAGCGATACCAGGACCACTCCACCCGCGCAATGCGATGCGGGGTGCGAGCGCGGAGTTTGGCCGGATCGCCCCGCGTGCCCGGAAGGGCGTCAAAGGGCAGGCGGTTTTCCATCATGGCATAGAGGAGTACGCCGAGAGCCCAGGCATCGGTGGCTCGTCCGTCGTACGGCTGGCCCATGAGGATCTCCGGCGCCGCGTAATCCTCACTGCCACATCGGGTCTGGAGCAGCGGGCTCTCCGGGGGCTCCGGGATTCGTCGGGACAGGCCGAGGTCACTGAGCGTGATCACCGCGCGGTCATAAGTACGCCAGTCGGAGATATGGTCCATGGCATCGGCCGGGAGATTCACTAGGACATCTACGCGGTTGCGTTAGCATCTCGTCCGCCGCGTTGCCGGTAACGGGGCCCGCTTACTCTCGAGTTTGATATCCCGGTGGACCACGAAATTCTCGTGCAAGTATCGGACAGCGGCGACAAGTTCCGCAAACATCCGGCGGATGAGCTCCGGACTCATCGGCCGGGGACTGGAGGAGGCGAGATCGAACAGATCGCCTCCCGGACAGTAGTCTAACACCAGCAACGCTCGCTTCTCGTCGCTGCCAAAGGCCTTCAGCTGCACGAGGGACGGGTGATTGACCGACTTTAAGATTTCCACCTCCCGCTTCAAAGACACTTCGAGGCGCTCCTCGTCGGCGCCCCCCGCCGGACCGAAGTCGATGATCTTCACCGCCACCAGTTTCTGGGTCGCCGTGTTGAGCGCGCGGGACCCGTCGGGGGCGTCCGGATGGGCCATCTCCATCCGCACTCCGAGACACACCTGACTGAAGGTCCCCTGGCCCAGTTGGCGGAGCTTGCGGTACTTGCGCGGCTGCTGCGTGCGCACGGACCGGACGGAGTAGATCTCGTCCGACCCCCCCCATTCCACCGGGTGAGTGATCACCGGCCCCCCTTCGCCATCCTCATATCCACTGCGGCTGCTTCGGGGCGGCGACGGTGGACGGACGGTGGGGAGGGCGATGCCGCGGTGCACCGCCAGGTATTGCTCCCGGTGGAGGTTGTTGGCCTTGGAATCGGTACTCGAGGATGTCGTCATGCCCGGGGGCCCGCCGGCCCCGGAAACGGCAATCGGACGGGGCTTCACGGCGACACTTCGGCCCGGGGGCACGTACTCGCTGAGACTCCGGTTGCGAGCGTGTTTGGGCGCCGCCTCCGGGGGAGGTTTGCTCGGGGTGTCGGGAGACTGGTCCGTGGTGGGGGCATAGTGCTTGCTGCGCGAACGCGATTCCGCGGGGCCCAGCATGTGTGTCGAGTCGCTCAAGCGCAAACTCAGGCTGGATCCGTTACGCGAGGTGGCGGACGGCGTCCGCGACAAGGTCTGCGACCCCCGTCGCGGACCTCTCCATGGCGAGACGCCCCCGATGGGCGATGGCAGGGGCGTGATGTCCCCCATGGCCATCAACTGCGGCGACGGCCAGCCCGATGCGGGCGACAACGAACCGCCACTGGAGTTCGGTCCGGCCAGGAGGGCGCGCAAACTGGGGGTGCGATGGGGCAGACTGCTGGAGGAGACGCTGTGGTGCACGAACAGGTCGGACTCGGTGGGCGGGCTCAATTGGGCCGAGTTCACCAGATCGGTGCGGATCTGCAGCGACGGCAG
The DNA here is from genome assembly GCA_003719415.1 of Aspergillus olivimuriae. Classification (NCBI taxonomy): domain Eukaryota; kingdom Fungi; phylum Ascomycota; class Eurotiomycetes; order Eurotiales; family Aspergillaceae; genus Aspergillus; species Aspergillus olivimuriae. The sequence continues at coordinate 41,762 of RHLO01000327.1, read as the reverse complement.
CGCGGTCCCCTCGTGCGGGGCATGGATGTGGGATGTGGCGTGGCCTGGCGGCAGCGCGAGCGTTGGCGATCCCAGACTCCCCTGCTGTGGGCTGCCGGGCGGGTTTGTCGCACCATGATGCTGGTCGCCGGCGGCCGTGGACGGCGTGTCTGTGGGGAGCTCGGACGGCGGCTTGACGACGGGGCCCGACCGGTCGGTCGGTGACGCCGAATCCGAGGGGAGCATCGAATGCGTCCGAGGGGTGTTTGCGTGGTGCGGCGGTCCCCGTGGGCGGGGAGGAATGATCGAGGGTGGAGAGGACGCAGATGGCGGGATTGTGCTGTTGCGCGCCGCCGACGGACGGGGGCGATCGGGAATTCGGTGGGCACTCTTCAGATCAACGCTATGATGACGACGGCCAGACGCCCTTGGCGGAGGGGAGGCCGTTGGACCTGATGGTCGGTGCGGAGAGAACAGCCCCGATCGAGGGGGGGCGGAGGGCCCCGAGGGTGTTTCAGATAGTCTGGGGAGAGGGAGGTGGTGTGGGGAGACGACAGAGAGGAAGAGTGAGGAGAGAGAGAGAGAGAAAGAGAGAGAGAGCGAGGAGAGAGAAGCGAGGCAGGCGAGAGAGCAGGGAGAGAACCCACGCGGGGAGAAGAAAGGTCGAAGAGACAGACGAACGCAGTCCCGATCAACGTTTGTCTGATTCGTTCGCCGGCCGCCCAACCCGTACTAGGTATGGTGCGTCGGCGCTGGATCGGGTTTAGCGCCCGGGCCCGGCCACGCGGAGTCAGCTGACCCGGACCCCTGCTTGCGGACTAGCGCCTCCGGCACCCACGCTACCCCGCATGCAGTAATGCCGCCGGAAGACCCAAACAGGGTCCTCCAGCTGGAGGGAGATCGAAGACCATCGAGAACTCCAGGAAACAGGAAAACAAGAGAGGAAGAGAAGAAGCGAGGGCCACACCCGAGAGGCACAGGAGACCACTGCAGGATTCCTCCGAGATCATCCCCCCCCCCCCAAAACAAGATATCCACCGGAGCCCCTCCGGATCGACATCCACGACATCCCGTGACCCAGGCATCCCGCCGCGTCTGGATGCGTATTACCCGGTCGGGTGTACCTTGCAGGAGGGCGTTCTCCCTTTCATGCCCTTGTTGTGCTCATGATCAAGTCAGGACTGCTCCAGGCCTCCGGACCTCCTGACCTCTGCGTCTCCTGCATCCAGTTCTATTCACCTCCTCGGGGGGGGTGTAGAGGTCCATCGCCAGAAGGATCCGGGGGGTGATGTACTCGAGATATACAACCCTCAGGTAAACACTCGTGGGGAACCGGAGCCAATCAGAACTCATGACACCCGACTATCCGCTCGGGTGGCAAACCCACTACACCAGCAGATCTCAGTACATAGTACATCCAACATCCTTCTCGCAGCTTGGGAACATCGTGCAGCAGACGCAGCATCGGCCGATCCACATCGATCAGACCCGAAACATACTTTCCCCAACGACGAGCAGTGCAACAGTGACAGACAGGCGAGAGTCGTCGAGTCCAAACTATACGCCTCTCTGGACTAATAAGAGCCAGCGATGGAAGCCGTCAGCGTCCGCGTCCGCGTCAGCGTCAGCGCCATCGGCACCGCCTCCCATCCCTGTCGGCAGTGATCTCTCCCACGCACCGAACAAACCAACTCCATCGGTTCCACCGCATCCCGCCGCCAACCGGACCATCGCCATCCGTCTCGTGCATGTCCACCACGCCGTACCACCACCATCCATCCGGGCCCATCTCCAACGGCTGCCTACAGTTCCGGCGCGGTGCATGTCTCCGGCGCACGATACTCAACACAAAGAGACGTCTGACATATTTTCATGTAACTGGTGGCCATGGAGATCCCGGTCAGCCGGAGTACACTGGAAGCTAAGCACGGATGTTGCACGCCCGGTCCCCCTCTCGCTGATGCGCTATCCACCAGGCCGAATGCATCGACTGGCGTCAATGATCGGTACGAAGACATACCAACAGATGTCTTCAAACACTCTCTGCATCGTATGCTACGGTGCCTTTGTTCAATCACCATCGTTTAGTCCCCCATCCGTGTGAAAACGGTGCCAGGGACCATGAGGAAAGACCCCGACAAGCTCAGTCACGCCGATCGCTCTGCCATGAGCAGCCTCCTCAAGCAGTCTACACAGTCTCCTCGTGCGGCTCAGCCGTTCCAGTCGGATGGTCCAATCCCTTGTCTTCGATCTGCCGTGCCAGGATGCTGGTCTCGGTCATACGGGGCTCGCTGGTGGTGTTGCCGATAAACCATGGCGTCACGGTGAAGAGGGTCTTCATCTCTTCCAGGGGCACCCGTTTCGTTTCGGGTAGCATGGCCCAAAAGAAGACGGCATTGGTAAAGTTGCAGGCCTACCGCAGGCCATCAGCTATGAGCCACACCCAATCCCCCCACATCCGTCCCCCGGATGTATTTGTTTCTCCACACCGCGCGACCCAACGGTCGAAACAAGGTCGGGTTGAGAATGACTCACCACGAAGAGAATGTAGAACTTCCATCCCGAACTTTCCATGCCAATGGGGGTCACCTGGCCGATCATGGTGCTGGGAGGAAAACATCAGGATAAGCCTCTGACCCGCATAGCAGCGTCTGGCATGGCATCGAACACTTACTTGAAGGCAAAGGAGACCATGCAGCCCAAGGCTACCCCTCTGGCTCGGGTGGCAGTATCAAAGATCTCGGCAGGGATCATCCACGCTAATCAGCTTTAGCGACGAGCTCGGCGCTTCGGGTACCAGCGAGAATGAATCGAGATGACATACAGAGCGATCCCATACTGGCAAAGCAGAAATTATAGACCCACGTCATCACGATGAAGCCCCAGTGGGCGCCGGTGTTATTCACCGCGGGAGGGAACCGGGCGAGAAGGATGGTGCTGATCACGTAGGTGAGGCACATGGCGAGATTGCCACCCACGACGAGCTTACGGCGTCCGATCCGGTCGACCACCAGCATGAGAAGAAACTCTCCGATGAGTCCGATGATGGAGTTGATGGCTTGGTAGCGTAGCGTGTCTGTGCCATCAATGCCGATTTGTCTCTATTTCGAAGGAATCGTCAGCGATAGCAACGACCAGACCGGTCGGGTCAGATCGCAAAGCTCACAAAAATGATCACCGAGTAATACTGAATCGCCGAAACGCCCGTCATTTGAGTCGCCGCTTGCATCGCGCAGCCCAGCAGCAGGCGACGGAAGTTGGACTTGTCGACGATCCACTTGTGAAAGGCGATCTGACTATGTTCGTTCTCCTCATCCACCTGAGCCTGGATCTGCTCAAACTCCGCGAGAATCCACGGGTTGGAAGTGTTGCCGTTGGCATGGAGCCGCGCAAGGGTCTGGAGACCTCGCTCCCGCTGTCCCTGGCGGATGAGCCAACGAGGGGATTCGGGAAACAGGAAAATCAGAGCAGAGAGAAGCGCTGCCGGGACAATCTGAATCCCCAGGGGTATGCGCCATTGACGATTGTCCGCGAAACTGACATAGGTGCCATAGCTGATCCAGCTGCCGCAGACCCCTCCAATGCCGAGCATGAACTGTTGGAGTCCCATCACCAGGCCTCGAATGTTGGGGTGAACCAACTCGGCTTGGTAGATGGGAACGATCATCGTGAGCACACCCACCCTATGCCGTTGTTACTGTCTTGCCCGGGTGAATGGCACGACCAGCGAGGACTGCTGGCCCAGAGCACTTACGAGACCCCGGAGATGAAACGACCTCCTAAGATGTAGCCATAGATTTGCGCACCGGCCTGCAAGCCACCACCCAGGCAGAAGATTAGCCCACCCGTCAAGATGGTTGCGCGGCGGCCAAAGTAATCCGAGCATGGATATGCGAGTCCGGCGCCGACGACCGCGCCCGCTGTGAGCAGTGACGCGACCAGGCCAATTTCCGGGGTGGAAGGGCTGAAGGACTTGAGAAAGGTGCCGCTGGAGACCACTGACAAAAGTTATTCCAATGTCCCGATTGCCGGACGAGACGATCATGGACAGCAGGCCATGGGGGGGCTGGCTTACCTTCGGCCACAATAGTCAGGTCATACCCATAGAGAAACGATCCCAGGGAGGCAAAGGTGCCCACCAGGAACTGATATACTCGGGGAGGGAAACCCATCGGGATGTCTCATGCGTTCAGTGCACTGTGAGTAGTGGTAAGAAATGGAACTGCAGAATCCAACGTGAAGCGCACTTTTCTAGATCAGAGATGTCGCAGGGAACTTCCCCAGCTTTTAAGCTATGCCGATCTCCATGCGGGGGGCTCCGCTCAGAACTTGGCATCAGTTTTGGGACACCTCGCGATATACTTGGGACACTGCTCGGGGCTCGTTTCCCCGGAAGCTCGTATGGCTGATTGCGGGGAAACGGCCATGACCTCGAGTTCCTGTCGACTCTGTTCCTTGTGGAAATCATCACGTTCCTGTTAGGGAAGTTCTCTGGAGCTTCACAACGACTGCGGAAAACCGGCCAATCAGAATGCAGAGACTCCGCAGTTTCTCTGGGGCCTCCGACACCACCGGGATCATCACGCCGGCTCTTCGCTCTCGCCAGCCACGCGATGCAGAATCCGACCGGATGGTGGGGGACAAGGTTCAGGACTCGGGGGATTGCACAGCGAGGTCAACTGCTGAGGCAGGATCTCCCGGGTCCATCTGTCTCGTGGTCATTCTCCCACTGACTCTCTTCGTGGCGACCAGAGAAAGAATCCAAGCAACCGAAAGAGAATTCGTAAACAATGGCGGAAATCACTGCACTGCGATTTGAGCAGCATCCGTCGGGGCTTGGTGTGCATTGCGCTGCGCCTCGTATCTCCTGGACATTCTCCGCCATCGACGACTCGATCTACGACTGGAAACAATCTCAGTATGAGATTGCAGTGCTGCGTGAACATGAGCCACCAGCATACTTTGTGGTCCCCAGTGCGGCTTCACTGTTAGTGCCATGGCCGAGCACACCATTGGGATCGCGAGAACAAGCCCAGGTGCGACTTCGAGTCTTCGGTAGCTGGGTCGATCGAGCAACTGCGTGCACGCAATCGGGCTGGTCTGCCTGGTCTTTGCCGGCAATGGTTGAATGCAGTCTGCTCAGCCCTGAGGACTGGATTGCTGTGCCCATCGCCAGCCGACCGGGTTCCTGGAGCCCGCAAGATGAGCCCATGAGGCCGATGCTGTTTCGCAAGGCCTTTGTACTGCCTCCGACCTTTGGCTCGGTCAAGCGTGCCCGGTTGTACATCACTGCCTTTGGGGTATATCGAGCGTATCTGAACGGTGCCAGGGTCGGTGACCATGAAATGGCCCCCGGGTGGACTAGCTATCACCATCGCCTGGCCTACCAGGTGTTGGACGTTGACGCCTTGATCATCGTGAAAGGAACGAACGTCTTATGCATTGAAGTCGCTGAGGGCTGGTTTGCAGGTCGGTTGGGCTTTGATGGCGGTAAGCGGCATATATACGGAGATCAGCTCGCCGCCCTGGCGCAGTTGGAGGTGGACGAGGCCGCAGGTGAACGATTCCAGGTGGCATCAAGCATCGACTGGAAGTGCCACTGCAGTCCCATTGTGAGCAGTGGGATTTACGACGGAGAAGTCTACGATGGGCGGGCCGAGGTTGGCGATTGGAACCGCGATGGCCATGGTTATGTCGACACGGACTGGCAGGCAGTCTCAGTTTTGGGCTTTCCTCGTGCAAGACTCTACGCACCAAACGCCCCTCCAGTGCGAGTGACGGAGGAATGCGCACCCAAGAAGATATTCACCACCCCAGCCGGTCGAACTATCGTCGATTTCGGTCAGAACATGAGCGGAAAGCTTCTCATACGTTCGATACAGCTCCCCGTCAACGCAACCGTGAGCTTCACACATGCAGAGGTCATGGACAATGACGGAGAGCTGGGAACGCGACCCCTGCGTGGTGCGAAATGCGTTGATAAAATAATCTCGTCTGGAGATCCCTTGATCAATTGGTCCCCCCGATATACCTTCCATGGCTTTCGCTTTGTGCAAATCGACGGATGGAATCCTGCCGCGGAGCCTTCCTGGCCAGACAACATTCGTGCCCTAGTCATTCACACGGATTTCAAACGGACCGGGCGATTCGAATGCTCAGAACGCGCAATCAATCAGCTGCATCAGAATGCATGCTGGAGTATGCGTGGGAACTTTTTGTCAATTCCCACAGATTGTCCACAGCGGGATGAACGCTTGGGATGGACAGGGGATATCCAGATTTTCGGCCCATCGGCAACCTTTCTGTATGATTGCATCGGCATGCTCTCGGAATGGATGGAAGATGTTGCCTGCGAACAATCGGATCATCATGGGGTCCCCCCTCTAGTGGTTCCGAATGTCCTAGACCACATGTGGCCATCCATTCCCCAGGCTGTGTGGGACGACGCTGTGGTCATTCTTCCCTGGACACTATACATGTCGTCCGGTGATCGCAATATTCTGCATCGACAGTATTCGAGTATGACCTCATGGCTGGACCACGGGGTTCTTCGCGGCGCGGACGGACTGTGGGATCCCGAGTTATGGCAGCTGGGGGACTGGCTCGATCCCCAGGCACCACCTGATGAACCTGGTGATTGCAGAACAAACGGGACACTAGTGGCGGATGCGTATCTAGTGCATGTCACGTCTCTCATGGCTGAAATCACATCAGTCCTCGAGAAGAAGACCGAAAGCAGCCATTATAGGTACAAAGCGCAGCGTCTCCGCGCCAACTTCCAGGAGAAGTACATCACTCCCGGCGGCCTTGTGGTCGGTGACTCCCAGACGGCCTATTCCTTGGCCATCGTTTTCCAGCTGTTATCTACCAAGCAACAGCTGGAGACAGCAAGGCGTCAGCTCGCCGCGCGTGTCCGGTTGGCGAAATTTCGCGTCGCAACCGGGTTCGCTGGCAGTCCCATCATTCTGCGTGCTCTTACCGAAACCGATCATCTCTCCCTGGCCTACCGGATGTTGCTTGAAGACCGTTGCCCGTCGTGGCTGTACCCTATTACGATGGGTGCGACCACTGTCTTGGAACGATGGGATAGTATGCTTCCAGACGGGTCGATCAACCCCGGTCAAATGACTTCTTTCAATCATTACGCCCTGGGTTCCGTGGTCAACTGGCTCCATGAGACCGTGGGAGGCCTGCGAGCCCTCGACGCTGGCTGGCAGACTGTGTTGGTATGTCCACACCCAGGAGGATCTTTGACGCACGCTCAAGTGTCTTATGAGAGCGTCTACGGACAGTGGAGCTGCCACTGGGCCCTTGTTCAGGATGGAGATAGCGACGGAGCCATTACATTCTCATTGGATCTGGTAGTACCGCCAAACTGCCGAGCGGTCGTCAGGGTTCGGACTGCCGAAGATGGATCAAGTAGTTTAGAAGAAAACGTGGGGTCTGGGAAGCACCGGTGGAAGATTGCTTTCTACCCCTGGCAATGGCCACCCCAGGCCACTGCTCCATTCATCACGAACCCAGGGCAAAATGTCAACTAGACACGAATAGAGAGCACCAGTGATCTGAGATCAGTCAAAGTTACATCATCTTTAGACAATCAAATGGCTCAGCTAGCATTTCTGTAATTTCAACTTCTCTAGCCCTTCTAGAAAGATGGGTGGTATCCTCGTGGAATTATCTGGCACAAGGTTCTGCAGCAGTCGCACTTTGCCTCGCAAGACCCAGATCCACTCAAAAAAAAAAAAAAGCCAGTCTTGAAGATAGCACGAGATGATTTCCAATATCAATATGTTTACTTGCCAACCGTACCTGGTAGTCAGTGCCCTAGGCTGTTTCAAAGACAGCGCATAATGGAGTAGGCAGGTGACTGTTCCTCGGGAGAAGTCTCTCCGAATGCTACCATATTGTCAGAAATAGGAATATCGCCGTATTCTCGGCCTGGTTTCTTGCGAGGTCCGAGTGTCAGTGTTCTCCCAGTTGGTTTGAGCCGGAGCTTCGACCTTCATTCCAACACGGACGCGGGGAAAGCGGAGTGTCTCTCATCCATATAAAGACCCTGTTCCCCAGTCTATCTTTGAAGATCATCAATCGTCTCAACATTGGTATTGAGGCTAAAGGTTATTGAAAATCATTGTTCCCAACAAATCAAACATGGTGTTCTCGTTTGTCTTATACTTCGCCGCTAGTGCGGCGGCGTTAACTCTTGACATCGCCTCCTCCGGTGGGAATCAGTCCAGTCCTCTCTTGTATGGACTGTTGTACGAAGTGAGTAGGGAGATCTAGTCTTGATTCATAGAATAACCCCCTAAAAATCACAGGACATCTACCACTCCGGTGATGGAGGTCTCTACGGGGAGATGCTCCGAAATCGTGCGTTCCAAGGATCCTCATCTGGCGGAGCTGCCAGTCTAGCACGCAACACGGATTATTGGCATCCTGTTGGTGGTGTCTCACTGGCTATCGACACGTCTTCTCCAGCCATCTCATCCAGCCTGCCGTACCAGATGCGGATGGACGTACCAGCGGGGACCACTGGTACTGTGGGATTCTACAACGAAGGCTTCTGGGGGTTCAACGTGGATGTGACCAAGCGGTACGCTGCCAGTTTCTACATGCGTGGCGACTACTCAGGGCCCGTCAACTGCTACTTCCTGAGCAACACGACTGGACAGATTCTTGGATCCACAAGCATGAGTGTTGATCAGACGCAATCTGTTGGATGGAGGCAGAGTAGCTTTGCGATATTCCATCCCAGCCGAGCTGGCCCCAACAGCAACAATACGTTTTATTTCACGTTCGACGGATCTAAGCTAGCTGGGAAAAGTGTCTATTTCAATATCCTCAGCCTGTTCAAACAGACGTTTGACAACCGGTACAATGGCGTGCGCGAGGATCTGGCACAAGCCTTGCTCGACATGAACACAAAGTACATCCGCCTGCCCGGGGGGAACAACATGGAGGGCATCGGCTCACCCTATGAATGGAAATGGAACGAAACCATCGGGCCTCTGACTGCTCGTCCGGGCCGTCCGGGAACCTGGGGTGATATCAATACCGATGGCCTCGGTCTTCTCGAGATGATGCAGATGGCACAAGACCTGGGCCTCGAGGTGATTCTAGGCATCTGGGCTGGACTGTTTCTGGACGGTGAGGTTATTCCCGAGCATAGTCTACAGCCATATGTGGATTCAGCCATGAATGAGTTGGAATTCCTCCTGGTAAGTTGACTCAACGTACCTTACGTAGCTGGGGCCAACGCATCTCTCTTCGGCTCCGCCACCGTGTGGAAACAACCGCTGACAAGAACAGGGAGATAAATCAACTACGTATGGGGCAAAACGTGCTGCGCTGGGATTCCCTTCCCCGTTTACCATCAACTGGATCGAGATTGGCAATGAAGACTACCTCAATGGAGGAACTAGCTCATATTATTCGTACCGGTTCATGGCCTTTTATAATGCCATTCACGCAGTATATCCATCCATCAACCTGATCTCAACCATCAACCCAAACCCTGTCACTGCCAACGGCAGCTCGCTGGACCTTCACATCTACGGCAATGAGAACTACTTTGTTTCCCTCTTCAACACCTTCGACCAAGCTAGCCGGAAATACCCTGTTTTTGTTAACGAGTACGCGGCGACGAACACAGGCTCCAACAACAATGGCCAGGTAGGCGCTCAGACCCTGGGCATGTCCTGTGCAGAAGCCATCTTCCTCCTCGGATGCGAAAGGAACTCGGACATCATCGTTGGGTCTGCATATGGCGCATTGATCAAGAACTACAACGAGGCACCGGGCACGGTAGCCGTAATCAAGCACACCGCAGGCGAAGTCCTTTACACCATCAGCTTCTACGTCCAGAAGCTTTTTGCTGAAAATATGGGTACCAGAACTCTACCAGTTACCTCCACTGACGAGGGGTTTGGTCCTGTTTATTGGTCTGCAACCGCCAATAGTTCGTCGACTATTCTCAAGCTCGTCAATTACAATGGGAGGACTGGGTCGTCCAACGCTGTCCAGGTCAACATCAATGGTTCTAGCAAGGAAAAGGGTACTCTCATTTCTTTGACCGCCCCTGATTCGACTAGCGTCAACAATCTGGCCTCTATGGGTGGCGAGAGCAGCACAATCACGACCACCACTTTGTCTGGCTCTGCTGGTAGGTTCTTGGTCCCCTTCAGCAATTCTTTTGAGATTGCTATCTTGGTGGTTTAGAGAGTACAAATTCGGTCGTCACTGGCATACTACAGCTATCTTTATTAATCAAAGTCAATGGTCGCTCGTTCGGTCACCTTATAGGCACAGGGCCAGGGGCGCATGCGCGCAAGTTGTTTGATATATAGCTGCAGATTTTCATTTACTCATGCGAAGAACATAAGAAGCTCAGATCCAGCTTGTACATTCGGATCATCCGATATAAAAGAACTTTTCAGTGCAATGTTGAATTTCCATCATATTTAAGTTTGGCGGAGCAGCTCCAAAATGTCGGTATTAAGGCTGCCCACGATAATACCCCGCGGCACCCCTGTTCATTGACAGGCCATCCTAACTGGACCTTAACGGGGGCGAGCGGCCCTTTTGGGAGAAGACATTTGCCTGTCTGGATATAATCTCCAGTTCCGAGGCCGTGTGTGGATCGATGGCCGCGTGCTCGAGTGGTAGCGCGTATTCAAGAAGAAACCGCAACATCCAACGGTCAAGACGGTGGGTGTGATCATCACGGTGGTATGAGAGAAGTAAGCAGTTGTTCTGAAATTCAATTAATCGATTTCTCTATAGCAGTCTTTTAGTAAACAGCAGACCCCGCGAATCCTTGGTCGGAGTGAAACTCACCATGGTTTTGACGATAGGCCAGTACTCTCCCAACTCGATCAATGCCTCAAAATTCGCTTCGAGACAGCGGCGTGCTCGAGACAGTTCCTTCTCCCCTCCAAAAAGCAGCGTGTGGAGAAGAACAGAAGAGGAAACGATGGCCATGTGGCCAATGGTGGGATACGCAGCCTCACACCCCGGCTGTTGCCTCCCACGAGCAAGCCATGTGCTATAGCTGAAAGCATGTTGCTTACATCTGGCAGTGAAATCACAGGTTCGCGTAGTTGGAGTGAAGGGCGTATCAAGGTACTGGTAGAACAGTAAAGTAGCGTAGTGGTGAAAACCAAGATGAAGGCCCATGAAGATGCCCCCGGTGCCCCTCTTGCCGTGCTCGACGAGGTTCGACTCGGTTAGCTGGAGATCACCCGGTAATTGGCTCTCCCAGTCATCCAGCTGCTGTGCAAGGTGATTCACATCCTGCTCAATGTGGTCTGGATGCAGTCCCTCGCTGTTTGCGACGCGCCAGTTGAGCTCCTGGATCGGGCCGAAGAGCTCAATGAGCTTCGCCATATATGCCCAGAGACCAGGCCTTTTGCATACCTCGGGTGAGACTTGCATTGGCTCACCTATGGCCAGATTGGCAAACCGATGCTCATCCATTGGAAGACGAGTTGGCCGAGGCCAATCCCTCATCTGTCGAGGGAAGCCCAGGCTCGAAGAGCACCAACTGTCTGCAGCAAACAGCGCCCACCAGATCCGGACTCTGAGTTCTTCAGATACGGCGCCGTCGTTTCCCTGGGCTGTGTGTGATTCTATCAATTGCATCATCGCAATTGCTGTCCCTGGAGACTCGTTCCGACGTCAGTATTGATCTTCGCTGGGAACAGGCGCAGGGATGACTCGATATGGCGGGATACTCACGAAAGAACAGAAATTCGGACGATGGGTTCGCATGTGCGACACAAAGATTTGCAACCAGAATGCAGGCCTGTATATTTTCCAGGCATACACGTTCCAGATCGATCTGAAGCAAGCGTTTACCCTCGGCAGTGAGGATGGGCTCGAGGGACCGAAGCGTTGGCTGGGATGAAACGTGGGCACCCATTGCACAGATCGCGAGTATCAGAGCCTTGCCGACTCGTTTGGCGCGAATATCTCTCCACAACGTTGGGACATGGAAAATGCTATGTGGTCGGCCATGAATCTTGGACAGATACTCCTGGACGAGCTCCGCCACGGATCCATCGTCGGAGAGGAAGGTGTCTACTCTGTCTGTTTCTGGCCGACTCTGCGATGCCGTCGTGGACTGAGTGGGTGCCTGGCGAGCTTCAAGCCGCGTCCGTTTCAGTCGCATAGACCGTGAATGTGAACAGGGAAGGTGATGGTGTTGACAGCGATCACAGGATGGCATAGAATCTATGTCCTGGCCAGGGATACACTTGCGCTTGGCATCCCGACATTGTTGACAGGATCTCATCTTCAACGGTCAGATATGGACAGCGCAGATGGCAGAACACATTGACTTCGCTTGACCGTCTATCTGGCTCGACATCCCTCGGCAACGGACTCTGGACTCAATAAGGGCACCGATCAGCTTAACTCGGAACCAAGTCAAGTCATCCCGCCCCGTAAGGGTTGGATATATATTTCCACCCTAGTCTCGCTCGATTTGTAGGAGTTCAATCACAGAGGCATTCCAAGCGAAAAAAGCTGCACGAGCAGCAGAATGAATGAGGGCTAAGATCTAGGAGGTTGCAGATGGTCTTGGTACGATATTTGTGTTGCGCAGACTAACACTGCTTAATAACAGTTTAGGGTCTTGGCGTCTCCAACAGCAGCACCTGATCATTTTAAAACCCAATGCAGGTTGTCAGGTTCAGAGCTTAGAGCCACGACGTTTGCTGTAACAGGTAAGCAAAAAAGCCAACAGGCTACCGGGCGAGTCGATCCACTGGCGCAGGTATATGCCATCACTCAGGGAGGATTGCACCGCAGAAAATGTCAGAGAGCACAATGGGGCCCTGGCCCGGTCTGGGACAAGGTGAAAAAGACGGTGCGTGGCCGGTGTAGGTGTAAGTTGTCCTTTGTGGTTCTAGTTACGTTCTGATCCTTGCGCCCAAAGATTCCTGGCTTGGTTTCACGATAGGCGACGATAGTTCAAGGCCAGTGTTGCCCGACCCAGCATACGACAGATTTTATCGGACCATCTCCCGTGTCTTATGTTCTGGTCTAATGAGGACTAGCGCATGGTTTTGTAGACCCAAGATGTATGCTTCAGTGGAAGTCAACGGGTGGCCAACGGAGAAGTACCCCTATACACTGGCCGGAATATGTCACTATCATTGGCTTGACAGATATGTTTGAGAGGGGACATTGACATACTAGGTACTTATTTTCATTATCTTTCCTGATACATACTCTTCATGTCAGAATTCTGTGTGTACTCCCATTGTCTTTATCAGACACGTCTACATCAACCTTGACCGAATGTTGAATAGAGATATACCTGCTACGCGCGACCGAGTCATCACCATCATTCTGAACACTGTGCAGCTGATATGTATGATGGCTTTTGCTGTTTTGAGGCTGAAATCGGTTCAAATACGACTTATACGACCCGATCTTCGCTCCACTTGTTGTATACGACTGTGACTTTGGGCGCGAACGCGACGAGAAAAACGATATTCGGGGTAGATATGTCCCGAGAAGCTTTTTGAATCGCATGGCGCAGGCGCAGATGATACCGAGGTTGACTTCGACGAGAGACCAAACGCCTAGGATAGCTTCCGTGTAGGTTGTATCGGGGACTTTGCTGAGGAGGAGAGTATAAGGGAGGCGAGCGATGGAGCAGATTGTCACCCTACATATTCAAATGAGGAAAAGAAGTAAGAAAAAGGACAGATATTTCATGTGAAATGGAGAGAACTCACCCAGATCCAAGGGCAAGAAGACCGCCGATTGTAAACTTTTGCTTCAGGGAAAGATGAAGGTTCTTCATGATTGTTGGGATGGGTAGGGCGATGACGGCCAAGTCGGAGGTGATGTTCAGCACAGCATGCGATAATGCCACGTTCATCAGACAGGAGGTTGTGCCTGTCTGGAGAGGATTGCAGGGGGCGCCAGTGATGATGCAAAGTGTCAATGTGTAGGCAAAGATCGCCACCCCGACGGCTATCACGCCGATGCGGTAGGGGGTGGAAGGGTTAATACGGTACAGCACTGATAGAATGGCCATCTCCGTGATGGATGGGTTGATCAAATACATCAGCGTGTTTGGCAACAGGCCCTGCCGGGTTTTAGTTTGATGGAAGTGAAAAGATAGAGGATCTATCTTGCCTTGTTGAACTCCACGAGGTCGGCCACCGACACATCGTACATATGTTTTCCCCAGCCGTGATTCATCACTGTGATCAAGTCAGAGTACATATCGCTATCTGAGTCGATAAACATACGTTTGAGCATTGTGATAAAGTAGGCTAGAGCAATGCCGTAGGAGACGGTGACGGTGACTGTCCAGCGGAACTCTTGTAAGCAGCTTGCCCTAAGTCCTGAAGTGTTAAGTTAATAGAGCCTTACCTAGATCTACCTCCACCTGTTTGATAAGCTTGAAAGCCTGAAAGTAGCGCAGGCCCATGAATAGCGTTGCAATAAAATATGTGATTGCAAAGGCGACACACGTTCCAGTCTGCAACGAGTTATACGGCGCATCGAAGTCCGGGGTGTGGCCGGCTGGGGGCACCATGCCGGGCGTCGTGAAAGGATCCATTGAAGCCATCATCAACGACCTGTGTCCTCTGTGACACAAGGACTGGATAAAAGACCTATTCGAAGTTCATGAGTAGGCATGGTAGTCCATAAACCCTTCGTTTTGGAAGGATAGGGGCCGTTAACCATTATTAATAGTGGGTTGGATCCCTGCTAGGAACATGCCTAGAGCCCCCAACGCCGAGAGCAAACACCGCGTCCAAGATTATTGGAAACTTGCTTTAGCGAAGACGATCGTCGTATAATCGTAATTATTAGCCTCGACATACTCGACGTTGAAAAAAAGAGGACTCAAACACAAAGTGATTGACATCTCTGGGTGTTCACCCTATGCCACTCTCCCAATATAGAACTATATTTAAACCACGGCCAGCTCCCTGATCACCGCATTCAGGCTTGGAATAAGCCATGACCATGTCCATATTATTTCCATGGAAGCGGGCGCATGGAGGACCACAGGACTCCACCGAAAGGGCAAAATGGAGTGACAGGCGGGTGAGATCGGCGGCGGAATCCCCGGGATAGAATCACAACGGTCCCCTAGGCGTCCACCATGACCAATGTAGTCGTAGAGCCACGCAGAGAGGGAGCTTAGCGCATCTTGTGAACGGTCGGAAGTTACAGCCTAGCGGCGTTAGCAGTCGTTGACATATACTAGCTGGGCTTGGCCAGTATCCACTAGGCGCATGGGGCAATTAGGGCCCTCTATCATTCCCCTGCTGCGTTAGAGCCGGCTCGCTATCAAGAAACCGTTTATTCGCCTTTCCTCTCGCCCCCGAATTATGAAACTCCCGTTCGAAGTGGACGGTACAATCGTGCAAACGGGGTTCTTTACTCCGGACGACTTGCGCCTATCCAGACTGCTGTCCGAGTAGACGGCTAGCATTCTTTTGTCCTCGACAGTACATGAACACTTATTGCCCATCAACAAGATGGAGATGCTCTTCGGGCGCAAGCCAGCCGTGGAAACGGTTCCGGGTGACCGGGTGCTACCGCTGCATTTCTTCGAGAACAGCCCCTTGGTCCAAGGAAATAACATGGCCGTTTCACTCGTCTTTGACGCGGTGCTTGACCCCCAGAAGCTACGTCAATCCCTCGAGGGCCTGGTCCAGCGAGAGGGATGGCAGAGACTAGGGGGTCTTCTGAGGAGAAATGTAAGAATCAATTATCCAATGGCTTCCTTCCATCCCTCAAAGCACCACTCATGCTAATGGTCCTGCGTAAAACGTGTAGAAAGCAGGAAGGCTAGAATGGCACATCCCAGCCGAGTTCACGGCGGACAGGCCAGCAATTTCTTTCGCGCATGTCGACCACAACATGCCAGTCGCCGCTCACCCGGCGGCTTCCAAGATCCCCAAGCCAGCAAATCGACCTGCGGTCGTCGGCGACCCAGACGAATTGGAGGGCCTCGCGTGGGAGCCCGGATACAAGCCTGGTGGAATCAGCGACTACCTCGCTTCCGATATTCCCGTCCTGGGACTGCGTGTCAATTCCTTCACCGACAAGACTATTGTAGTCTTGCAATGGCAGCATGTTGCCTTTGACGCGGTGGGAATGCAGTATGTCGTCGAAGGCTGGAATGCCATGTTGTGGGGAAAGACAGCTGAAATCCCAACTCCCTGTGGCACAGACTCGGATCCATTCGAAGCCTTGGCGACGGGCTCTCGTGCCACCGTGGAAGAGCATCTCTTGATGAATAGGATAGTTGGTTTGGGAGGCATGCTGAAGTGGGGCGCGGGATATGGAGTGGACATGTTGCTCCGAGCAAAGGAGAATCGTATGGTCTGTGTTCCAGTGACATACTGGCAGCCACAACTGGAAAAGGCACTCGAGGAGCTTCGGGCCGAGGCGATTGCAAATGGCGATGACCCTTCCAAGGTTTTCTTAACCGAGAACGATATCTTGACGGCCTGGACTATGCGTTGCGTGGTAGGTCAAGTAGAAGTGCACCCTGACAGAACGGTATGACAACACATCAACCACCGTGTTCAGCCACAGGGTGCGCTAACATCTCCCTTCAGGTTGCTGGGTCCATCGCCATGTCCCTTCGCAAGGCTTTTGAAGGAGATCTCATTCCTGATTCCAGCAAGCATCCCTACGTAGGCAACGCCTTTGGTTGGGCCAATGTCCTCGTTCGCGCAGGGGACATCACTTCCAAACCGCTAAGCTGGCTCGCACGCCAGGTTCGACGGGCAATCAATGATCAAGGTACACGTGCGCAGCATGAAGCCTACTACAGCATGGTACGAATGTCTCGAGCGGGCCTGCCGATTGTCATTTTCGGCGACGGAGACATGGCACAGATTGGATTCTCCAACTGGTCACGAGCCGGTCTTTTCGAGCTGAACTTTGCCCCAGCACGCATGGACGATCGAAGAGAGAAGGTAACCTGCCGTCCATCGTATGTGCAAGAGAACCATGGCCCGATCAAACCGACGGAGGGATTTTTCATCTTCGGGAAGGATGAGAAAGGTAATTACTGGACATCGGCGTGTAAGGTCAAGGGTCAGTGGGGAAAGTTTGAGGAGCAACTGAGGAGGGACTTTGAGGTAGAGGCATAGTATCTTGAAGACAGACGGCGCACATCATCAGAAGGTCTGCATTTTGCTCAAGGAAGGGCGATGTACTCGGTCCGTGACTCAATAGCGAGACTCGAGATCCGCTATATCTCGATCAACGGAATACCTTAAGTCACACAGTTGTTCATGCACTTATCTTGGTAGAGGACATTATTGAGAAGATTAATATGATGGCCTCCATCCGAGGGCAATTGGTGAAGTTGACAATTCGCTATTCGGTGCATGTATGTATAATCGTCAGAATCCAGAAATATATCATACCAGACGCATCTGGTGTGTAGACACTTTTTGTGGTCCAATAGTCATTTTTCTTTCCAAAATGGTGCACCCTTGCATATCCAGAAAGGAACAGAAAAGCATTCTTCGTACTCTAGTGTCACGTCCCTTCAGCCAAGTCCCAGATTGCAGCGAGTCTATGGCCTCTTGTGAATTTGGAAGACTTCACTAAAACCATGACCAGTAGTGTGGACGTTGGGGAATGCTACATTACAAGCTCCTTTCTAAGCATGGAAAATTCCGACCAGTACTCTTCATATCTATATGAACGCATACCAGCATTCTGAGTGGGTTCGTACAGAACGCTTTGTGGTATGTGAATATTGGGGAGTTCATAGTCCGCAGGTTGCGGATGCACCTCATAAGTAGCAATCTTTCCCACTTGCGACTCAAACCCGGCAAGCCTCCTACTCTCCATCACCCACTCTACATAAATTTTCACAAAAAGCCGAAGTAGCATGGTGTTGTCTCTTGTCCATATCATGTCCTGGATTTTGTGTACTGACCAGTCTATCTAGCTATAATGAAGGTCTCTACCACCCTGGGATCCAGCCTAGTGGCCACTCTCCCTCCCTGCACTTCGACATGGACCATTTTCGGACGGCGTCGCGGAAGTGTATATCTCCACCTGAAGGGACAGGGGACCGAGTACGTGAATCTGGAGCGTCCTGTACCGGGTAACCAAGCTTTGTACGCTGGACTGGACCCTGGCTGTGTCGCGTATGCATTCCGCGAGAAAGACTGCGCAATGTTGACAGATGAACATGTCATCATGCCAGTGGGATTGGAGTCGGCCGAGGAAACAAATGTTCTGCCTCGCAGGGTCTCTATCTTGGTTGTGTGCCAAGCAGGCGACTTTACGTTACTGGGATATGCACGTTCCAGAGTAGACGATACATCAATGGCTTAAAACAATACGAGGCTTCAGTTAGCAAGTTACCTAGTCTACTCAAAAGGTAAGACAAATGCAACAACCATTGTATGCACTTGTATACCTATATACCTTTTTCACGCTGACTCCAATGCACTCTGGATGCGCACCAGCCAATTATCATGGACCGAAGCAGCTTTCCCATTATCCAGCAGCATTCGAAGCTTTCGCATCAGCTCGTCACGCCCCTCTCCAAGGAACACAGATCCAGCGAAATCCTTTGAGACCAGGACAGCAGCAAGACCGATCACACGGACACCCAAGGAGAACATCTCCGGCTTAGAAGCCCAACCCATAAGTCCATCACGTCCGGAGGGGGCAGAAGCCGTCTCAGCCAGGCAGACCAGTCCATCCGAGACCCATTTACGCATGCCCGCAACCAAATGCTGAGTGTAGGCATCCTTTGACAGCTGACGAAGCCCTGAAGACCAGACGTCTGCCTCACGAACCTCTTCAACAAACAAGTTCTGCTTCTCTTCCTCGAAAAGAATCGTGCTTTCCTTCATAAGTTCCGAGACGGCGGCGGAGACGGGAGTAAGGCGGGTGCAGAGCGTAGAACCATTGACTCGAGGCCATTGCCCGGTGACGTATCGAATAGCCTTGAAGCACAAAAGTGATGAGCCAGAATAGTTTTCCACAACGAACTTGCACAT
Organism: Aspergillus olivimuriae; assembly: GCA_003719415.1. Lineage (NCBI taxonomy): Eukaryota > Fungi > Ascomycota > Eurotiomycetes > Eurotiales > Aspergillaceae > Aspergillus > Aspergillus olivimuriae. The sequence goes on along the minus strand of RHLO01000327.1, from coordinate 22,761 downwards.
AAGCTCGCTGGCAGTCAGGGAAGACAATGTGACAGATCCCGAAGGAGACACTGACGAATAGGACAGCAGCCAAGATGTGGTTGCAGCTGCGATGTCGCGCAGTTCCTCGTCATCATCGTTGAGAATGTCATAGAAGACCAGGTATACATCCAAGAACATCTTATCAACCCGTGGTGGCTTGTTGCCTGTGCGAAGAGCGCGTGCGAATGCCATCAAAGACACCGTGGCCGCGTAACGAGTGGTAAATTCCTTTGTCCCATTGTTAGTTCCATTTTCTTCGCGGGGGTTCATGAAAACCTACAGTTTCTTCCTCCATGGCGAATCGAAGCTTTATGGCCCATCTAGCAATATCAGTCTCTGTAACGCCGGACGTGGTTGTGAGATCCTTCGCAGCGAGAAGACATCCTTGAAGATGAAGCTCAGCATCGCTTCTGTCTCGATTCCAGACCTGGCCATCTACATTCTCGTTGATATGCTTGTCCAAGGCATCCCACGGAAGATCAACATTCTTGATCTTGTCAGACTTGAAGTCGAGAGTAGTTTGCAGGATGGATGCAAGGCACGCCGTGGCGGAAGATTTCACATCCTCTGGGAATTCACCCAAAAGGATTGAGGAGTATTGATAAAGTAAGACTCCCTGAAGAGTTTCATGTTTACTGAACGTCTCTTGAACCATCAACAGAAGCCATGAGCCCACATTTGAGTCAAATGCAGAAACGGTCTGGAGGAATGGTAGCAGTTCGTCAAATTCGCCCTCGATAAACGCCTGCAGGGTGGCGACCCAACAGATAGCCCTCCGAAGCAGAGAGGAAGCACGAGTGGTGCTCAAAGATTTCCACGACGGGTTGGATGAATCAAGGACATACTCAAGGATATCATGCAATCCATGAATGTCATATATGTAGGTGAGCGTGATGATAAATTTTTCTGATTTGATTAGAGATGGCGATCACACAAACTACAAAAGCAACGTACCTTCAGACTTCGATTCGACGGCCTTTTCAACGCCGTCAGTCAGAATCTCCAAAAGTGCAGTTGCAACAAAAGGCGATTCTGCGCGAGGGAAGAGGGCGGTGAATATGTTTCGAATAAGTGCCGACACTTGATGGATTTGCTCTGGAGTGGTGCAGTCAGCTAAAGTCTCGCGAAAATTCGATATGCGAAGATCGTACCCTTCCAGAGAGCAGGATATGCCATAGCCAGGCGTCGAAGAGCATACTTGATGCTCAACACTTTTCCATGCAAATAGTCCTGCGATTTCGCATCGCGATCGACATCAAGGAGTTCCTGGATGTTACTGAGAATATCACGGGGGCTCATCAGCGATGCATAGACCCGGGCAGCATGCTCCCGCATGCTCCAAACCGAACTCTTCAGCTGCTCCAGAACCAGTCCGCGCAGCATGTTGTCATCGATGAGATAGGCATTCGGGACCTTCTCGGCAAGGAGCTCCAGGGCCGGGAAAGCTCGCTCGGTGATGATTGCATGATCGCCATGCTCGGCACTGTTCCTCTCCTTTGAGGTCAGAAGGCCAGACAAAAGCTCGATCAATCCCGGATATTTCCCGAACGAAACTCGTCCGCCAGGCTCTGAACCAGAAACACCTCCAAAACCTAAACCAGATCCGCTACGGCACATGCGAGTGAGTAGCGCACGGAAAAGCATCATTCCTGAGTTCCGGAGGTCCCAACTGAGAGCTGTCGTCAGCATATTGTTGAGCGAGATAGTGCGCTCGACTTACATGGGAGAACCTATCTGCTCGGCAGACAGAGTCAAGCCAGGCATGATGAATTGTTCCGTGTGCGGGCCGAGCCTGTTGTTCGTGAAAATATCTTTTAGACAATTCATCGCATGGACTTGTGGTAAATCCATCGCTTTAGTATCACTGTTGGCCTCCACTGGCAGGTGGGAGATATCATGTAGTTCACCAATGACTTGACGGAACAGGGGTCCGCCTGGCTTCGAGTGTAAAATCCCTGTAGCCAGTGCTGGGAGACCAGCGGAGCGACGCGTGAGTTTTGAGCCAGATTCAAAGATGATTTTCTTAGCCTCCTAATCAATGGTATTAATTTCTGCTTGTTCCAGCGAATTGTACAATCGACGTACCTGGTACCATTGTTCTGGCAACGCAGAGATCAGCGGATCTTTCGACTGACCACATCGTAGACAGCAGGTAGCAAAAGTCTGAGATACGGTGGAGAAGGCACCTCTATGACGAAGCTCTGCAAGTTGTGTGAAGCTCGTTGAACCAATCTTCTCATAGTGAGCGAGAGACAAGCCCTCCTCTCCTTTAGGACCATATGTGTCATTGACCAAGGTAGCATGAAGAAGGAGACTAACGTTTGTCAGTATGTGATAATAATGAGGGAGCACTGTGCGCAGTTCGTACCTTGATTCCCGCAGTCCACGCCAGGAGTAGGACAGAATATCTTTCGGACCAACGCCAAGCTCTTCTGTGGGTTCATCGGTGTGACCCTCTGGGGAGTCAATGCAGAGAATGGGCTTTACCTCTTCCCAGATTCTATCACAGACTCCCACCACACGTGCATGGATGCACTTCCAGTTATCATGAGTCTTGGTGCCTTGGGATTGAACAAGCGCATAGAATCTAGGCATGGATACGATATATCTATGAAAAATTGTTAGCTTTGAGTTTTTCATTCCTTTGAGATCAAAATACCTAAGAGCCGAGACGTAGCCATGAAGGGGTGCATCACGCATCGATGACTTGAATAGTCCCCCGACAACTCCAAGCTTTGCTTCGAGCTTCTTCAAAATTGTATCCACAACGGTTGACTTGCTTTGCCACCACGGGTCGTTATTTTGCACCATGGTCTGTCCAGCTGCCATAAACACGATTTGATAAAGACGCGCAACGGTATCTGCATGATCGGCTCTACTGGTGTTGCTTGCCAGCGACTCAGCCTTGGCGAGGGCATCAATGATCTGAGGCGTTCCCGACTGCTGCTGGCCCATCGTGATTTCCTGAGGGAATAGCTTGAGAATGGATAAGGACGTAGCGCGGACATCGTCAAAGGGGTCGAGTAGAAGGTCAACCAACAAACGCAGCAGACTCGGTTCGAAGATGTCCATATTTAACTTCCATTTGGTTTGGGCGCCTTCTGATTTGCCACCAGCAGGCTTCTCAAATCGCGCGTCAAGGCCAGAATCCAAGAAGAGGATCAAAGTCTTTAACGCAGTGATATGGCGAGGATATGAGGCAGTTGGTCGTAGATCAGACTTCAGGAAATCGATGTAGTACCTCAGACAGGCGAGGGTCTCCGAGTCATCTCGTGCGAAATTCGGTTGTTGTTTCTTAGATGGCACCGCTTTCTGGCTAAGATCTTCGTTATCACTTAAAATCCCGCCCTTCAATCTGACCAGCAACTTTCGCACCATACTGAAGATCTCGCCTCTGCTGTGGGAGTTCGATTCAGCATGCATGGATGGAAGGCCTTTGAGGATAGCCTTCATAGTCGAAGAAGAAACTGGTTTCGTTGACGCAGGGGCAGTAATCAGCAGAGCCAGAGCGGCAAGTCTAACGCTGAATTCCCGATGGAACAGAAATTGGCCAATAACATCGCTTCCTAAGACAAGAGAGTCTTCCTCTCTGGAACTGGAGGATCCTGCCCGGGAAAAGTAGTCTAATGCGAGAATTAGTCCTACTCTGTCGATTCAATATCAGATCGTGCACACGTACGGTCCTCGTGGACAAGTCCTATCTTCTTTGCGACCTGTAGAGAAGAGAATAAGAGCATGAACTCGTTCAAGGGAGCGCTGTTCATATCGGTTGTGAGAAGTTTATTGAGGTGAAGACTCTCGACAAAACGGCGGAAGCCTCTAGAATCTATGCTGAAAAGAGGGTGCAGGACATAGTTGGACATTGACTCAAGGTTACGCATATCTTGCAGAATCATATGTCTCACTGGGGAGACCCAGACAGAAAGAATGCTCTCAATCTCTCCGGCGGATCCCGTGGTAGCTTCTTCTTCAGCCTTGAGCTTCTGAAAGAATACCGCGATTGTGTCACCAGAAGCTGCGGCAAGCTCCAGGCTCTGTGTCTGGCTGAGAAGTCGAAGTAGAAGGATTTCCGCAGCTACTCGAGACGAACTGGGGTTCGTGGAGGGGTTTTCTGACCCCTGCTGGATGAATTGGGTGATGTTGATTGATAGTGCTTTGCAGTCCTGTTCTAGTAACCTCATCCAGTAAGAGGGGTTTTCTATAAGCCAAAATTGGACCATGGAGATTAGCTCTCTCGGCGAGACCGCACTCTTGCGGAGTAAGGTCTCCAGTGTGGTGAGGGAAGCCTTAAGACGGGAGCGGGGCTCCCCATGAATTATGCTGGGTACCGTTTCGTTGGCAATCTTGGTCCTGATGGCATTCTTAGAGCTCTGACTCGGATTCTTGCTGAGAAGCCCAATCAAGGATTCGAGAACCTGCTTCATCGGCTTGGGCTTTGAATCTCTGAACCGAGTCATATAAGTCTCAAATACTGCAATCCAGGTCTCTTCGGCAAAGGCCAATTGCCTTGTAGCCTCGCATTCAGCGCCAATGGCTGCATCGAGGAACCCGCTTACGGCATTGCAGGCCGCCGTCGTATGCGATTGAGAAGTAGATGCCGCAGCAAATGTCTGCATGAGAGATTGCCATACTCGGTTGACTTTCCTAAAGAAAGTATCAGTCTCGACGTTCACGACATACGCCAAAGAAAATATTGCTGGAGTATTCTCACTCTTTATCATCGCATCCTGAGGCGAATTTGACCAGCGGCCCTTTGCGGAGTTGCTTGAGGGTCTCCTCCGAGAGGACTTGGACGTCACAGGCGATCTTCTCCATCGCGGTGGCTCCCGCATCGCCAAGGACGCCGGACAAGGGTTGGGATGCCATTTTCTCACCCGATCCGCATGTCACGCGACAATGTCAAGACGAATGGTATCCAGAAGCTTTTTTCGGCTCCCCGCGCTGGCCCCTCCGCATACAATAATTTTGCCGCTGGTGGCCGGATTTTCAAGGCGGTGAGCCCCGAGCGGGTTAGCTCCGGCCGAACCATCTTCCGGCCACCCGACGAACCGGCCGATCCCGTGACCTGCCGTCACGGGGCTGAAGTTTTTGTTCTGGTTCTTCGGATTGAAGGCAATCATACGAATCAGCAGTCAACCTAGTCTCGTCCAGCTGAACAGGGGCGGCCTCCAGCACCTCAGTTTCCTTCCTATTCGACCCTTCTCTTCTTCCGTGTATTTCATTTGATTGATCCTCCCCCCATCATGTCTATCTGGGACTCGTTCAGTGGCCGCAAGCAATCCGGCCCGGAAGCCTTCGACCCTTCGACCGCGCAAGATGCGACATCTTTCCTCTCCGAAGTCGCCATCCCCGATCCCAACAAGTTGCACCCCCTGGCCGGCCTGAACCAGGATACGCTCGACTATATCACCCTCGAGGATTCCGCTCTCGACGAACTCCCCGGATCCCGATCCGTTCTCCCTTCCCGAGGCTGGTCCGACGACCTCTGTTATGGCGCTGGCACAACCTACCTGGCGGCACTCACTCTCGGAGGTGCCTGGGGTTTGGCCGAAGGTCTGAAGAAGACGCCCGTGACGGCACCCCCGAAGATCAGATTGAACGGTGTTTTGAATTCGATTACGCGGAGAGGACCCTTCCTCGGTAACTCTGCCGGTGTTGTCGCCATGGTTTACAACGGATTCAACTCTGGTATTGGATACGCCCGTGGCAAACATGATGCTGCGAACAGCATCGTCGCTGGTGCTCTCAGTGGAATGGTCTTCAAGAGCACCCGAGGACTCAAGCCCATGATGATCTCCGGTGGTATTGTGGCCAGCATTGCAGGCGGATGGGCTGTACGTGCAATCCCCTTGAAATATTTGCCCTTGGAACTTTCACTCATGCAAATACAGGTTCTGAGAAAGGCCGTCCTGTAAATCAACCTCCTCCACCGAACTGTATTTTACCGCCCCACAAATCGTCGACCTCCATCTCCAACACTCCGAAATAAATGTCCATTTTGGGTCTGTTTCAGCAAAGCGGGAGGGTGTTTTTAGTATTATTATTATTTTTTTTCCTTTCCCTTTCTTCCTTTCTTCCTTCATGTTGGGCCACGCTGTATTAGAACGACTTTCCTCGATATTCCTCTCGACTCTTCACTCCGGTGTTCGAAGCATATTTTGTTTTTGCATTATCCATGGTTGGGACCGGCATGGTAATGGGCTTTGCTTTTCCTGTACATATAGCGGTTCCTTGCGTTTGTGGTTGCTGGCGAAAACCTTCTGGTTGTTTTTTTCGTCTGGACCTTTGATGGTTTAGGAGCTGAATAAAAAGACTTCAAATTAGCTTTCTTCAGTACGGGAGGGATGTCTTGGTCTGTAGGAGCCTCAACGAGGTCACAGCCTAAGATGTAATCGTAGATGTGTGCCAATTGGTAACGAGGTAGGTGTACAAGAAAATTCGAACCTTGACAAAAAGCAAACTGCACTCCATGGCTGGTCAATCGGGGGCACATGATCAACTCAGTGGTCCGATGAGCAGCAGATACGTGCCCCCTCACCTGTTCTCTATATACCTAGATACGCATTTGAGCATAGTCACAACGTGGCTTGAAGTTAGTTTTTGGAATAAGATGCAGTAGGCTCAGTTTCGCATGATTCACGTCCCACCGAGGTGCAGAAATGTCTTGGAGCTTGGTTTGGTTACACGTTATCTGCGATAATATATAGTTCCCATGTGTCCGCTAAATCTGTTGTGAACCTCCACGTCTGCTATGACAAAGCTTGGACTTTGCGAGTGAAACGAATTGTTGCCCGGAACAATGTTCCTATCAATCATTGTGGACGATTCATCTTAGAACGCCAATGTTGGGTGTCTCTCCATCACATGTACATTGTACACTGGTGGCCAAGGTTGGGGAGATCAATAAAATGGCCCTCAAAATGTCTCCAGATATGTCTGCAATGATCCACTCATTCTCCTGTAATATTATCTGGGTTGATAGTGTTTAGGAATCACTTTTGAGCCTTCTAAGTGTGATTGACTTTCCAGGATTGTGTTTGTACCGTAGAAAACCAAAGCTAGTAGTATGCAATAGGAAATTCTCCTGTACCAACACGTTCTGTATACACTTTTGTACCTATATATATCATGGTGAACGTAAATGGGAAACTCTATACATACTAAATGATGTGAATAGCATTTCCCCGGCTCTCCATAGAAGCCATAATTTCCCACACCGGTGCCATGGCATATCCCGAGCTCCGAAGCATGACTACCCATCAAGGCTACGTATAGAATGTACAATCCTTGGATGATGGCCTCAAACTGCCTTGGAAGCCTCACCTTCGGGCGGTAGCATCCCTTGTGTTTTTAAGTGCACAATCGGTGGGTAATGGTTGAGTGAATCGCACTGCTAGGATTTAATACCACCTCCCCACTGCCCAAATGGGCGAGCTGGGTAGTGGCTACAGCCTCCACTTGTCCTTGCATTGGACATAATAGCCAGGGCTACATGTTATGCATTTCATCCGATGCCGACACGTCATCTGGCAGGTACCGGTCCAGATATAGACATTCTATCGGTCTCGAAAACAAAATCCTAACACTTGCCTGAGTGGACCCGAAAAGATGCCGCCTGGAATCGCAGCATCTGTGAAGGTCAACTAATTGCTGATGGGATGTCGTTCGTATCCTCCGACGGGCTGAGGACGAGGGTCTATCTTATTACAAAATACAGCTGAGTACATCCTGAGGGTCATTGGGAGGTCGGATCCAACAGGATTGATCCATGATGGAGCTCTCATTGCCGGATGGAAAGACCCATGGATGTCGGGACCCTGTGATCCTCGAGAAGACACCCGTACGATGAGTCAGCCAACCCTAGTTCCTTTCCAAAGAAACAATCGTCCCAACCAAAAAATGAAAAAGAAAAAAAAATAAAAAAATAAAAATAAAAATAAAAGAAAACTAGATATATAAATCTAGACATCATGTGCATAACTTGACCGGCCACATCCAGCGCCGCGTCTGCAACCTCCATCGGCCATCAGACCCTATACGAAATCCCAGTGAGCCATGCCGCTTGCGAGAACAACTCAGCCATCATGAATGAAAGTTGTCCCTCATTATTGGTTCTCCTACAGCTATTGTGCCTGCTACTGCCTGACTCAGCGGTCATCTGTCGCGAAACGGGCTGAATGTCTCATCAAGGCGTCTGAGCATGGGGATGTGTGGTGTAACGTCACTGCCAACGCCACGGTCACAGGAAGTGTTCCCACTACCGGCGATAGTCGCTACTGGGACTGGTATATCGAGCAGTACGAGCTCAAATGCGGCATTAGTGACCAAAAAGTCCGCTGGTACTCTTGCGTTGCTTACCATCGGGGTTGCTGTCAAATACTTCATCTCGAAGGCTTTGGATTGCTTCGTTGCTATCAATCGACGATGTAGATGTCCAAGTTGATTGCGAACGAGAACTTTAAGTGTACAATTAGGGTCAAGGTTGCTGTGATCAGACAAGTAGACCTGATCGGACTTTTATTTGGACGGTGGAATGGCCTGAAATTAAGTGAATGGTAGACAATCTACACTTTGTAGTAATGCTACTTCATGGGCTGCGTGATCATATGTCGTAGAGACACGAAATGTAGACAAATTGCTCGTCTGTCAAGGAGACGAGGCTGCATGCGAGACTAAACATATGACACTCGATCCGAAGATTTAGTTTTAACTGGCACTAAGGTCCACAGAAGCATTAGAAGCTATATGTCCAAGGATCTGGCATTAGGTTATATGAGCTGTCTACATCTCGTTGTTGGAGCTGTCGAGAAGCCCTAGTTCATCTTGAACTAATGTAGCCTGCCTGAGGCAGCTTGCATCAGTGAACAAAATGCAGTCACCATCAAGAGAAACACAACCACGCTCACTTCCTCGAGTCTTTCGATCTGCGTTTCTCGTACCTCTTTGGCCCATGTCCAGACCACTATTGGAACACCCGTGAGTTATATATTCCCCCAATGCCATGAAAGGGTGCAGAATCACGCTCACTTCAGGTCGAGGAACTAGAAAGCAACTAAAATGAAGGGGAGCATAGTGATCACAATCCTGGTCCTGGTCGCCTTCGGCATGCTCGGCATTGCCTGGCTCTGTTACCGCAAAGCGCGCGTCCAAGCGCGACGTCAAATAATCGCAATGCGAACCGCACAGCGACAGAAGAAGATTGAGCAGGAGATTCGATCGCACGGGAGTAAGGGAGCTCAGGGCAGCCAGAAGAAAACATCCTCTAGAAACAAGAACAAGAAGAAACAGCCGAAGAAGACACAAGACCAGACTCCAACGGATCAACCGTCCAGCAACAAAGGAGAGCGGTCAACTTCACAGCCGAAAAGCGAATGGGAATCTCCCGTCCCCCAGCCTACCTCATCCGAACACAATAGTGCGGATGATTTCCTCGCTGCTGCGAACTCGACGACGCAACACTCTGAGCCCCAAGACAATTCGAACATCAAACAACCGGAGGACAAGACTCTAAATAACGCCGAAAATGAATGGGCCAAGGCTCAGGAAGAGTCGACTCCTATGGTGGAGACTGGAGGCACAAATACGTTTGGAGGAGACCAAGGCGAGGAACAATCCACGCCAGTGCAAGGAGGATGGCAGGCCGATGACGGATTTGCAAGTGTGATGGTTTATTCGGGGCCACAGGAGACGGAGGACACCAATACCGGTCAGAAGAAAGATCCCAGGGAAGATGTGCAATGGTGATTCATGCTCTGGTATGGTATACATACAACTGAGGGTGGTAGGGGATTAGGTAAGCGGCAGCAGTGACGTTGTCTCCCCGCGCGCAATTCGACACCGACGGACCTGCATCACTCGTCCATCCATCAGCCATCAGCACCACCAGCCTCGCTTCCTCCGTCTCTCTCCTGCTTCTCAAGCTCATCTTCTACCCTCTCCTGTACAGTCATTTGCGCACCTGGCATTCCACCCCGTTTTTCATTCCTCCCGATCCGTCGTATGTCCTCCTAGCGCCTGCTCCTCGGTTCCTGGATCTCCTCAAGGCTGCCCTGTTCAGCCGCCAGCCTCCCGCCGCCAACCATGTGGAACGACGAGGATAACAACCCATACGGCGCTTTCGACCATGAAGCTCATTTGTCCGATTCGCTCCATTCAGCCACCCTCTCACCCCGTAAGACAGTCCCGTGCTGACCCTTCCGCCCTGTTGCTGACTCGTCCCAAGAGCTCCTCCACCGCGAGGACACCCCTCCGTCTCCGGATGGCCGCTCATCGACCCAAGACACACCCGCCTTCCTCTCCCAACAGCAGGATCTGAGCGACGATGATGACAATGGTGGATATGACGCCCAGGAGGCAGGTCCTGGGTATATCCATAAAAGTGTCTATGACAGCCGCATCGAACAGATTCTCTACGAGAACCTGGAGATGCCGATCCTGATCACCGACGCAGGAAAGAACCACGAGGGTGGTGGGAGCTACATTGTCTATACCATACGCACTGGGGTAGGTGTCGAAGAGTTCCAAGCGATCTCAGCGCTTCCTACTAACCCGAGACACCCAGGATCTGGAAGTCCGACGGCGGTATTCCGAGTTCGCTTCCCTGCGACAAACCCTTGTCAACCTCCACCCGACCCTGGTCATACCCCCCATTCCAGAGAAACATACCATGGCCGATTACGCTGCCAAGCCCACCAAGGCAAAAGAGGATACCGCAATAATTGAACTTCGGAAGCGCATGCTGGCCGTGTTTCTGAATCGGTGTCGCCGCATGAAGGAGGTTCGCGAAGATGGAGTGTGGTGGAGATTCCTGGACCCTAACGTCAGCTGGGTAGGTGCGCTTCTTAACGACGACAGTGCACTACTGACCTTGCACAGAATGAAGTGCTACATTCGCATCCGGCATCCTCCGTACCGAAGAACAACTTGAAAGCCCCTCCTCTTGACCCTGCGAACCCTAAACCGGCGCATGCCTGGCTCCCCGTCCCGTCCAACTCGGCAAAGCTCAAGGGCGCCACGGGTGGATCTCCAACCGATACGGCAGGGTCCGATGTCCTCGGCCGATTTCCCCCCGAGTCGCGAAAGTTGAGTGAGCAGGAACTGGATCCATACTTTATCAATTTTGAGGCATCCACGCGGGAGCTTGAACTGCTTCTCCAAGGCAGCATCGAGAAAGTCAATCGCCGGACGTTGGCGCATCTGTCCTCGCTGTCGTCGGACCTGATGGAGCTCGGAGCACGGTTTAATGGGTTCTCTTTGTCGGAGCAATCCCCGACTGTGGCTGCCGCGATTGAACGGATCGGTCAGGCGGCGGACACGTCGTATATTGAAACCGAGGAATTGTCCTCGTCGTTGGGTGCCAGTTTCGCTGAACCGATGCGGGAGAGTGCGCAGTTTGCCAGTGTGGTCCGCAGCGTCTTGCGTTATCGTGTCCTGAAGCGGGTGCAAGAAGACATGACACGTGAGGAGCTCGCAAAGAAAAAGACCCTGCTCGACTCTTTGGAGCGGAGTGAGTTAGAGGCCAAACGGATAGAACAGTACCTCAACCGCACGTCGCCTCAGCCCATTGCCACTAAGCCTCAGCGCTCATTATCCACCTCATCTGCTACAAGTGCTCCCGGTGCGTCTGAGAATCAACCTCAGCGTGGTAGCTCAGAAGATGGAGGATCTGCTGGATCAGATTTTCCTCCTACGCATGGAGAGCCTGCCCCGTCTGCGTCCCCGACGTCATCCCGGAGAGGACCGTCGTCTCCTCCAGCGCACCGCAAATCCTCCAGCGGGACGTTTGCTGCCAACAAGCTCTTTGGCCGGATCAGTCATGCGGTGCATGGCTTTGTGGATGTTGACCCGGAACGAACCCGCCGTGATCAGATTGGCAAGACTAAGGAGAGCTTGCTCCAGGTAGGTTCTCTTCCTCACACTCAGTTTGACATCTTGGTCCGGTTTACTGATTGAAATCTGTAGTTGGAACAAGCACTTGAAGTTTCCGAGAAGGATGTCACCGATGCCAGTGCGGCTGTCTTGCAAGATCTAAAGCGATTCCAGAAGGACAAGGAGGGTGACCTGCGACGGTACATGGTATGTTTGATTACGAGTCTTTGAGAGTCTGACACGAAGTACTCATGGTGTGCTACTACAGGTTTCCTACGCACAGTGCCACCTCGACTGGGCGCGGAAGAATCTCGAAACATGGACGGAGGCGAAAGATGAAGTGGATAAGATTGTGGCTAGGTAGTTGACGTTTGACGGGTCTTGCATTGTCTTACTGATGGTGGCGGATCGGAAATGTGATGGATAGCTCTAATACAAACATTCTTATCCTTTATGCACCATCGATCGTAGCTTTAGATCTAGTTGTCCGTAGCCGTCGAACCTGCATGCTGGCGGGTAACCTCCGGTCCAGTGGCCTGGCGAAGTGATTTGACACGGCCATTTGGGCTGGTAATGTCATTAATGCATAATGCTAGGAACTCCATACAACGTTACTAGACTGAAGAACAATATCCGGAAGAACACTGTAGGCTAATATTGATACTGTTGACTCCACGCCATCACATTACATCCCCTTGACAGAAAAAGCATGTGCCCTATCTGAACCAACCTGACACTCAGGCCGGAGTAAGCCCCATTAACCGCGTCAACCGCTCTCGAGCAAAATTGCGCAAGTAATGCAGGTCTAACGCAAAGATGTCCGCGGGATTCCTTCCCGGAGAAATGTGTTGACCAAAGAGATCCCATCTACTGAACTCGATAATATCAGTGCCGGGGTCGGGCGCAGGATTGGGTGCAGGGAAGATAATCTAGCCAAATAGTGTTAGTTTTTCCTAGAGGGGGGAAAGTTAGAATATTCGAACAAGTTATCGAAATGGGCCTGAGGAGCGGCGGCGACCGATCATGAAGTGTAATGAATGGACGCATCAGCTAGCCATCCCCTCGTTGATTAATGCTGGCATTCTGCGCACTACACGCTCCTAGAGACGTGTACTGGGTTCTGGTTTGCTTCAGGTCTATGGATGTCTGGATGTAAGGCGGGAGAAGATGTTTCAGATATTTGTTATTCAATTTTTGTCATCAAGTTGATTGGCGAGTGTACTTGATTTGTCAACACAAGACGATTATGTGTATTATCCTAAGCTTTGAAATGTCACAGACCAGCATCTCTATCCACCATCCGCATCACGGCCTGTTCCTGCGGACAAACCTCAAGGAATTGCTGGATTCTTAAACACCAGTCACTATCCCAGTACATGAATGCAATCGGGGAGGATGCAACAAAGAACTCCCAGTATTGAGGATACCACCCAGCTTCCGCCCAGTCTATTAGCACAACATCAAACGACCGTCCCCCCTGCGCATTGCGACCGCTACTCTTTTCTGCGACCATAATGTTTTTCTGCTGGACGTCTCCGTGCGTCAGCGTCGGCCGATGGCCCTTGAGGAGACTCGGTAGATATTCTTCGTAGTAGCGGACCTTATAGTCCGGCCTCTGATTCAGTTCAATATGCGCGCGGTAATTCCCAACCATGCCCGCGACAAAGTTTGCTTCCCCAATGTAGGGTCCTAAGCATTCCGGCAAGCCGCCACTCCGGTTATGAAACAGGTAGTGGTGGAGACAGCCGCCATCCAGACCGCCATAGAAATCAGGCTTGGGACACGGAACCTGTCGGAGATTATCGAATATTTGCCGGAGATCATCGACAATATCATCTTTCTCGTCCTCGGCCAATGATGGCCAAATTGCGTCTAGCCGCTCACCGGGGATGCGCTGCATGACCAGGAACGTTTCAAGCGTCTCGTTGTCCTCATACATAGCGTACAGTCGAGGCGCAGGAATTGTGGGGACATGGCGCTCGAGAAATATCAGGACCTGGCCCTCGTATTCTTGGACGCCGCGGCCGAATTTCACCACGATCCCGTCATTTATTGCGACTACCTTGTATAGGCGGTCAAAGAGAATATTTGTGCAAGCATGAATTTCATCCTTGCTCGGCAAGGGGAATTCAGGAAGCGATTTGCTGGTAAAAGGCAGCGGTTCTGGTTGCCAGGCCATTATAAGGGGCTTGAGTGTGTGCGCTAGTGAGATAAGGAGTTGGAGGAAGTTTGTTATAATTCACATGGTGGCCCGTGAACAGGCCTGTGGTTATTATAACGTGACCCACGCCTATAGCTATGCTGCTGTGGCATCCGATTGGGTGAGTGGGTTTGAGTGGGTTGATTGGGGTTGATAATCGATGATGATAATGATTGACTTTGATGTATTAGATGTAGGAGGAGACGAGATTAGGGAAAGAAAAAGAATACAAGCAATCCATCTCAGATGTCTTCAACAAGTATAAGTAAGAGCTAGTGAGAGAATGAATTTGGCCAAGACGTAAATGCAAAAAGCAGGTGACACATTAGAAGGAGAAAACAAACAAGAAAGCAAGTACTATCTGGGAAGAAAGATCTTACGTTACATCAACAAGTCAAAGACCTCGCAAGGTGGATTTTGAGACACCTTCGCTTTTACATGAGGCAAGCCCATCAGTTCCGCAACCGCAATCTGTGCACTATGCACACTATAATCAACCTCCCCCGTCGTGTCTCCAGGGATTTCAACAAACTGACCCACACAGGCGATATTCGTACTCCACTTTGGTACAATATCAGGACGATCGTTGCTGTTCCGGCAGAGAAAAGGAGCCGTGCCCAGCGGTAGTCCACAAGGGATGGTGTTCGCCTCTGCAAGAAGCTTACTACCGCCGGGCCCTCGTGGACTGCCACCGTCAGCAACCTCATCGATTTCGGTCCAGCCAAGATGCGCAAGAACCTCCCGGAGGATTTCGGCGCCCGTACACTGCCACATTTCCTTCTTGACAAAATTTCCCTGCATCGCAGGATTCAGCGCATAGCCCAGCATGATGGTCTCGTCGTCGGACTGTGTGTAGAAGACCGGTTGGTGCGGAACGCAGATGGTCAGGCCCCAATTGCTGTTGGTTTGGGTGAGCAGAGCACCAGTACCTGGTTTTTCGTGCGTGACATTCTCATAGAGCTCGGCAAATTGTGGGCCCTGAAATGTCGTCGTAAAGATCTCGACCGTTGCCTGCTGAATGCGCTGTAAATAGTTCATCGGGTTGCCAAATGTCCATGACTTTTGCATGAGCTTCTCCCACAGCTTCCAGTCACCACTCAAAAGCTCCTCCCAGTTGCTGGTTAGCGCTGCTGGTGGGCTGGAGTTGCTACCAAGGGCGGCCCCTGCGGTCGTTGAGCCCAGGGTGACGATAACAATATCCACAGGGTCTAGGGTGATGAACTCCTGGATCTCACTTGGAGACTCCTCACTGAGCTCGATCTGAGAGATTGTGGTGGGACAGCTATCCGGGTATGCCTTGAGGTCTACGACATGCTGGTTCAAGCGGAAGTCGACCCCTTGCTCCTCGAGGAACGCGGTCAGTGGCTGGATGACAGACTCGACGAGATTGTACGTCGTTCTTGGGAGCTCTCTGATATGATTCAGGGATCTAATATTTGGGAGGTATTTGCGGAGATGGCGCTGAAACTCAACCGCGCTATGACAGGGGTTTAGGCCAAACCTGGAGCCACGAAAGGAAGCCCGTCAGAAGGAACGAGTCATTTGTTGAAAGATGTGCGAAGCTTACGTGGTGGACCAGAGCATCCAAAATTTGGTCTCAAAGAATGCAGCATTGAAGATCTCATTGATGGCCTTTCCGTCCAGAGAAGATTCATGCTCCAGCACGAAGCCTATCAACGATATTCGCTGCTTCAGGTCAACATCAATGGACGGCTGACGTATGATCTCCGGCCCGGAATGACCGAGCTTGACGAATCGCGCCAGGGGACGAGAGCTAGGATTGGCGTGGAGAGGCAAGGTGCGGAGGTAGTCCCCAGTTGTGGGCATCTGCGGCTTTTCTCCTTCTGGGACTGGCCTCGCACGGATTGTGTCTAGAATGGATTTCTCCCCATCGGGGACGCTGGGAATCAGGGAAAAGAGTCTCTCGAGACACTGGCCATGGAAGTGAGGGCCGCATTCCAATGGAAGGAAGTAGCCGTTGGCTTCTCCCTGGGCGACCATCCCGCCGCCGGAGCGTGGGCGAGCATCAATTATATGAATGTTGGAGCCGGGGACTTTGGCATCCTTGATCAAGTGCAGGGCGGCCGTAAGAGAGGCAATGCCGCTTCCAATCAGCCAGGCTTGGACGTTGTTTGGATCACGCGAGGGAACATGCATCAGGGGCGGTCTGGATCACGGTTGCGTTGAGTTACAGCTCACGCTCCCAGTGTGGTCAAAGCAGTGGGACAGTCCCCGTGTTCAAGGCAGACCTTCCCAGTGACTGATATAGGGTAGACTTACTTGCAACTCGCGTGATGTCTAGTTACCAGATTTGCTGATTATATAAGTATATATGGTCTGATGCCGATGCATTCACCTGCGCAGGCTCAGCAACCCCCCCCCCTCCCCCACAAAAAAACTCACAAGAGCTTCCTTGGTCCCTTCTCCACTCATTCATTGCCCAGCAATTTTAATACGCCTCCATTTCCCAACCTGCCTCACGGTCGGTCTCTTCACCCGCTCGTTTGCGGCCGAGAATTTCCACGTTTCAAGGTAACTCGGACGGCAAACCATCATCAAAAACCACAGCAAGGACATCGGCGGTGGGCCTACATGCCTGGTGCCATCCCGGTAGGTTTCGTGTTCCCTCGGACTGGCATGCATCTTCCAGTATGCAGTCAGGAAGTCTCCAATGATGTTCTCTAGGGCCTGTCATGTCACACCAGACTGGATCCCCGTTTTTCTACTCAAGTCATTTGCCGCATGACGCAATACGGCTGTCAATCACCCGGGGCGATATCCATCGGCAGTAAATGCCTACCTACCATTGCAGGCTGAGACTCTCTCAACCTGATCCCGTGGCCGAACCGGTAAATGACCGGCCGCAGGGAGAGGCGGAACATCCGACTGGGCGCTTAGTGGTGGGCTGAGGAAAAGACCTAGATCGGTGGACTCCGTATCTAGTCAGGCCACAGTGCATACCTGAAGCGAGGTGAGACGTCAGGGGTCGCCACTGTAGGCAGATTCCGGTTGCGTCCCGAGTGCTTGGCGCGAACATCCAGCAAGAGAGACAGCAAAAAACACGCATAATTATCGTGATGGGCCATTGATACTTTCTGACCAACCTCAGCACTGACAATCCCGATTCTGAACACAACACCATGAGCAAGCAGGCTGCCCGCGTTGCAATCATCGGCGTCGGCCAAGTCGGCGCTGCGGTCGCATATGCCCTCATCCTGGGCTCTGTTGCAGACGAGCTGCTCATCGTGGACATCCGCACAGAATGGCAGGACGGCCAGGTCCGCGACCTCACGGACGCGGCATACACCCACGGGAGCAGAACGCGCGTTCGCGCCGCAGGGTATCGCGAGGCCAGCCAGTGCGATATTGTGGTGATGACTGCAGGGTCGAAGTTCTCTTACGGTACGCACGCCCACCAAACCGTACAGTGGTCGAGTTGAAGCATCAGGATCGACGGGGTGCTGAAACCTGATATCATGCCAGGCCAAAAACGCCTGGACTACCTGTACCGCAACACAGGGATTCTCCGGTCCGTCGTCAACGAGATGAAACCGTTCCGGTCCGACACCATCTTGCTTGTCGTTGCGAACCCGGTCGATCTACTGGCCTCACTGGCCAAGGAGCTCTCCGGGTTGCCGCCTTCCCAGGTGATCGGGTCTGGCACGTTTCTTGATTCTGTGCGGCTGCGGGGCCTCCTGGCAGACAAAGCTGAGGTATGTACAAGGACACTCAATTTGATACCGTCGGGCGAATTTCAGTACTCAGATCAGGCCCAGATCGCACCGAGCTCGATAGACCTGTACGTCGTGGGCATTCACGGCGACGCCCAAGTCCCTGTCTGGTCCACCGCGACAATCGGCGGGGTCCCACTGGACAAGGAATCGCTCCCCTGCATGGCCACCGAGGCTGACAAGACCGGTATTGCCCGCGAATGCCGAACCCGGTGGCGCAGCATTGTCGCGGCCAAGGGGGCGACGCCCTTCGGAATTGGCGCCGTCGTGTCCAGTATCTGTAGCTCAATCCTGCAGGACCAGCGCAACGTGCGGCCCGTCAGCCACTTCCAGCCGCAGTTTGGATGCTATTTCAGCTTGCCGGTGGTCCTGGGGCGCACGGGAGTGGTTCAGCAGGTTTCCGCGGGCCTTAGTGCCCGTGAGCAGGAGGCGATTGTAAAGTCGGCGCAGGATTTGAAGAGCACCTTGGATCGGGTGCAGGAGCAGTATTGATTGATTGTGCTCTGGTATCGTATAGGAGATATTGGACTACTTGTATTCAAGAGGGCGACAACCTGGACACTGTCCATCAAGAAAAAAAAAAGTTCACCCCGAAGTAGGTGAACAGATACATAGATTGTCCCTGAAGAGGCCCATTCGCCGAGGAAAGACAGACATCCTTTTGGACCGCAACAAGACTACCCGGGCTGATCGAGATGAAATCAATGCGCCGCTTCGCCAGGGCAGTACTAGCTGTACCTTACCAACTACATGACAGAAGGGGGTGATCATCAGTATATTGGAAAACCCGATTATCTAATATAGGTATTTGATTGCTATCTTGACGTTGCCCAGTCATAGGATTGCTGATGATGGATATGTTACAGTATACCTACCGTGCTACAACCCTATATGCTCGCTTCTTAATGGAGTAGCTGGGCTTATCTGTGTATCTGGCTGTTAGGTAGATCATCCGCTGCTTGGCATCTGCGTCGTAAAGCTTACCAAAAGTATAGAAAAGAGCCAACTATTGAATGTGCCTGAATGGGGTGAAGCACGACAAACTCTATGTGTGCAAGGCTGATGTTGTTTTGCCGGAAGACACCACTAGTGATAGGGCAGTGGATGGGTTCACCAGATGAAGCATCCCCCCTCCAAGTTGGTCACTCTGGCAGGTTCTCAATGGTCACTACCTACCCTGTGTGCAGGATGTAGGTGGCGTTAGTAGGGTCCGTAAACGGTCACGCAACCAGCAAACAGTCTGAAACAAGCTGAGATTCTAGTTCCGTGGTTCCGCCTGGTTCTCAGCCCACCACTACGGTCCATGGTTAACCAACTCTCCGGTTCGAGATCATCTGCTGATTCATCCCTCCAAGGGGCCTTTCCCAGAGCCCTGCCTAAGCTGTGCAACTCGCTGGGATCCATATTGATAACGTCACATAGCAACCTAAAAAAAAATACAGATATCAAACCGATCATCGTGTTCCCACACAATGAACTCGCATCTAGTCCGGAGAGCCGAATCAACGCCGCGCGCGGATACCCCGTGTGGATGGACCGGAACTTCCCGTTCTTCCCGAGTATCTATACCAATGTACTCGGTCCAAGGGGTGAGGTTTTCTTCTGCCGTTCGATAATGATCATGATGGCTTAATTGGGTCTGACTATGTTGCTTGATAGTTTTCCCTCGTTGGTCCCCTGCAGCGCCTTTCCATTTTTCAACCGGCATTAGTTACATACTCAATCTCCCTTGTTCGACCTCCCTCATGTTCGAGTATGCATGATATGATGATATCCGTGCTAGCAGAGTAGGCTTTTGCCAATCAAAAATGGACAATCACAGAACTCACTAGATCTCGGCCTGAATGGGGAAAGCCAATCCGCCCCATATTAATGATTCCATTTCCCGTACCGCTTCGCCACATGAGAAATCCTGATCTTGGGTAAGCTTTGATGTAACCCCATGAGCGCATCGACGGCGATCTGCGCGCTGCGAAGGCCATACTCGAGGCCACACACCGCCTCCTCGGGGACGCCGGCAAATGGCCCAATAAGCCCCATGTTGCTGACGTTTTGCGGGAGAATGCCAGGCTGGTCGCCGTCGCTTCGGCGCACCAGGGCGGCCGAGGCAAGCGGCATCAGGTAGGGGATGGTGATTGCTGTGGAAAGGGTTTCTTCAACGTTCAATCCTGTCTCGGGGTTGGAGCCGGAGCCGGAGCCCGAGCAGGCTAGATGGGAGAGCACCTCGCTGAGGATCTCCTGGCCGGCGCAGCAGCCCATGGGCTTGCGCATAAAGTTCCCGTGCTGCTCGGGCGTGAGCCCGTAGCCCCAGATGGTATTGTAGGCAGCTTCAGGTGCAGGACTAGACGGGCCTTTGCTCCGACGCGAAACACACAGACGCAGCGACCAATTACTGTCCGGAATTGCCAGGGTCGAGCCCTGCCCGATCCGCTCGGCCAGATACGTGTACAAGCCCCCCCGGGCCTGATCGTTCTCGTGGTCGACGATCACCGTGAACATCTCGAGCTTGGTCTCGGACAGATGCGTGCAGAATGCGGCCGGGTTGCCTAGGTCCGGCGAGAGGTGCGCCATCCGGAACCACAGCGACCA
This sequence comes from Aspergillus olivimuriae, assembly GCA_003719415.1. Classification (NCBI taxonomy): domain Eukaryota; kingdom Fungi; phylum Ascomycota; class Eurotiomycetes; order Eurotiales; family Aspergillaceae; genus Aspergillus; species Aspergillus olivimuriae. The sequence goes on along the minus strand of RHLO01000327.1, from coordinate 2,352 downwards.
TGAGGCGTTGAGGATGCGGTCTGCGCGCACCGGGATCGGGGGCGGCGGTGCGCCATTGCTTCCCACAAGCGACCCCGACGCAGCCGACCCGAGAGCCACGAGAAGGATGTCTTCGGGCTGGAGCAGGATCTCAAGAGGCGGACTGCTGTGTTTGTTGCTGGCTATTGCTTCGATGGCCAAGACACGCACGAGGGGTGCTTCGGTTGCACAGAGCTTGAGATTGGGGACTTGCGTGTCTGGCCAAAAGTCCACGCCTTCACTCTGAAGATACGCCCCCACCGTATCGGCCAGGGACGTCAGTCTCATCCGGGAATCCACAAGTTGGTCGATTCGATCAGCCCGGGTATCGTCAATGTATTTACATAGACACTTCTGAAACTCCATTGCGCTATGGCATGGCCGAAGCGCGAATCTCCAAAACCAAACCCAAAAGTCAAAGTCAGCAACTGTCAGACTCGTAAGATTGGGGGGAGGGGGGGATGAAGCAAGTAAAAAAAAAAAAAAAAAAAATCAGGCGTACCGCGTTGAAAACAACAGCCACAAATCCGACTTGAAAAACGAGGACCGGAAGCACTCGTCAATTGACTTTGCTCGAAGATTGCAGGGGTCGTCGAGCATAACTTTGATTAGATCCCTCTGCTCCGGCAGCCGGAGATGCGCTGTGACCTGGGGTTGCTGGATCTTGCGGATTCCGCCGCCATCGTCTCGGGTGTAATAGAAGGAGCCACCACTGCTACCGCTCTGCGGCAGCTGGTTTGATAAAGACCCACGAGTCATCTCGATGAGCTCGTCGAGGATGGACGCGTCTGATCGTTTTGCCTGGGAGACGCACGACAGGAGATGCGCTGTGCATCCGTCCCCCGTGCCCGAGATGAATTCCGACCCCGCGGGATTCGGGACCAAACGAGGCAGGTTGTATAGGAGGTGGATATTGGGGCCAGGCATATGCGCGTCATGAATGAGGTATACGGCCGCAGCAAGCGAGGACAGGTCGGAGCCGATGATCCACGCTTGGGTGGTGTCTGGGTCCCGACGGTGCAACATACCGTATGGTTCGCGTTGGACGTTGTGGGGGGGGGAAGACGGCCTCGTGGTGATCGTCGAGGATCTCCCTCCACGTGTAGCTCTTGTAGCTCTTGTTGGGAAAGAAGGCTTATCAGGGGTGAGATCCAGCGCCGGGTTGGTCGAGCCCTCGGTGTCTTGACCTGCCTTTGTATAGTGGCATGATGACGGTCGAATGGACTATCAGGAGACCTGCCGCCAATGGAGTGCATACTACTCGCCGACCTGGTCATGCGTTGCCCGCTCCAGAACGGGCGATTTGCTGGGGGGGCCTTGATCGCTACATTTTGATGCGCGGCCTTGGCAACTGTCTTGTCAGTTTTCCTGCGTCGGTTGTATTGCGTGGTGCACGGGTAAAGATTCCTTCCAATCAAAGCATCTCAACCTAGACGGACTTTCCATTCTCCTACGGGATACGTGGAGTTTGACATTTTGAGGGGAACTAGCACCGCCCCTTTCGAACTGGAGGCCCCAAAATCAAAAATGAAAATAAATGTAAAAATAAGAAAAAAACAAAACTACTCGATTTCAATGCGCTTCCCGGCCGAAGACTCCGCGGCCTTGGGAATTGTGAGGGAGAGGACGCCATTCTTCAGCGTGGCCTCGACATGGTCCCGATCCACTGGGCGAGGGAATGAGAAAGACCGTTGAAAGTCCCCCGTTGCCCGCTCCGCATACCACCAGGCCCCCTCGGCGCCTTTCTCCGAGGTCGCTTGCTCGGTATGGCCCCGGATGTTAAGGGTGCTCGCATCCGGAAAATCGATCTCGATGTCCTTCTTCTCCACCCCAGGCAGCTCGCCGGCGAGCTGGTAGTCGCCCTGGGTCTCGCGAAAATCAAACCGCGGCGAGAAGCCCGTCAGCTGGTTGTCGTAGTCATCGAGGGCGCGCATGAGCGAGAGCAGGCCTCCGCCGGCTGACCGGCGCGGCTGCATGAGGGACGACATGACGCGGGCTTGCGATGCAGATGATGGGAATGGAAAGCGATGGTGGTAAGATGGTACCTGGCGCAAGGGGTGGATGATACTGCGTATCGGCAGTCGTCCGGCTTGAATGAACTTCCACATGGATTTATGTGTTGCGCTTTTACGGTGTGGCCTTGATCAATGGATGGTGTGAGCGGACGCGTGGAATTTATCTTTCAGTGCCGTCCCTGATGTTGTCATCTGTGACCCATCCTAGATGTGGCGAGTCAAAGATATCTACATAGGTATATAGATCTATATGTCTATATCTCATTCAAACCAAATCCAATAAAATCCACACGTCCACCCCCCCCCCCAAAAAATAAAA
>RHLO01000326.1:0-24020 GCA_003719415.1 Aspergillus olivimuriae | reverse complement strand
ACGGGGGTCTCGCCGGGAGCAACGGTAGTACCAGGCTGGCCAGGAACAACAGGCACCGGAGTCTCGCCAGGGACGGACGGGACAGGAGCGACAGGGACGGTAGAGCCAGAAGGCACCGGCACCGGGGTAGCAGTGGGCTGAACAGGGACGGGAGCAGTGGTGTTGTGGAACGGAGGACCAGTGGGCACCGAGGTGGGCGGCACAGTGGAGTTGTGCTTGCAGGTCGGGCACACGGTCTCCGTGGCGGTCACATTGGTGGGAACCGGGATAGGAACCACGGTGGTATTGAAACCTGTAGGCGACGGCTTGGGCTTAGGCGGCACAACGGTGGTGTTGTGGGTAGGCTGAGGCGGGCCAGTAGTGCCAGTGGGCACCACCGTCTTGCCATTCTCCTCACACCAAGTGCTGGTGACCGTGATGGTGTTGGTCAGAGTCACGGGGACCGTCAGGGTCTTCTTGCCCGAAGTGACAGTCGATTCAGTGACTGAGGGACATGTTAACACGAGGCTCGATGACCAACCGCTTGCGGGGTATCTTACCAGGGCAGGAAGTGGTGGTATAGGTAGTCGTCTTCGTCACCAGCGTGGGAGGTTCAGTAACCACCACTGTGGAGGACGCAGGTTCGGCCTGAGACAAGTCAGCAGATGCCCAGTCATTGATGCGGAAGGGCAATGAATCAACGTACGTTGTGGCCGCGAATGACACCACCGAAGGCCGGGCCGGCCATGGCCAGCAAAGCAACAGTTCCTTTGACCATCTCGAGAGATGGTATCCTTCTGCAATGAAAGATGCGCGAGAACACCAACAAAGGACAAGTTGGACTTGAACGAAAGTGTGGTAAAGAAACAGCGAATGAACCAAGCGTGATGAAGAACGAAAGAGGGAGGAAGGGAGTGGATTGATCGGTACTTATATCCCTAGAAGGACGACAGAGTATCCGTTTTCATGCTGCAACCCATCGTGATGGTGATCATGGCACAGTAGTATCCATTCGAAACCAGGGTACAGTTCCTGGGACTTCGGTTCAAGAGGAGAGGCAAATCCTGATTGCTTGTTCCATAATGAGACTAGGAGTAGTGGTGCAACAGGAACCAGCGGAACCGTGGATTGCAAAGGGACCGGTGTGATGGGGATAGGTGCGCGCCAGTAAGTAAAGGGCTTCGATCAAAAGTGGGAATGTGACATTTGAATGGACTATCTTGGGCGAGGATCCCACACCCCCACATCAAACTTTGGCAGGTCGGAGACGAGATGAAGAGACAGGGCATTTGGACGAAGAAATTTGCCTGGATGGCGTCATGATTCCAGGCTCACATATCCTAAAAAAGAAACAGGTCATCTCTCGCAAATTTTTCTCCATAGAAAGAAACTTTGCAGCCAGAGTGGTGGAAGGTGCCGACCCTGGACAGTCAAGTACCGTAAGTGTTCCTATAAAGGAGAAGTATGCTGCGTTAGGCAGTCCGAGATGAATTGCGCTTCATTGCAGGGTATTGCGGGCCCGCTACGCCGAGGGTGAAGCTCCATGAGAAACACAAGGTCTGGACTTTGCTGTGGTGGTGCCAATGGCATTGGCCTTGCCACTAGTGTCAAAGAGCGGGATCTGGCAAGATCTCAACGAAAGGGCAAAAAAAAGCTCCTGAAGAATGCGGATACTTCTGACGGAGATGTCATCTTATCCCTGCAACGTTGCAGGGCCAGCTCCACCCACTTAGAGGAAGCTGTAGCAACGCGAGGCTCTCGACAGAGGGGCAAGAAGGTCGACTGATCCCAGAATAGAAGCGACTGATCCCAGAATAGAAGCGATGGACCCCGCTTGACCGCGCAGAGGGCTTTGAGTCAGAGAAACTACCTGAATGCTGAAGCGATTCTGCTGGCCAACCGGGGAATTGTCTTGGCTTGGTTGATGGGAGGCTCCATTGCGCAAGGTCAAAATCACCGGGAGCTCAGGCAGCCCAGTCGGTGGTCAAACCAGCCATCTCATGATTCACGGATCAAAGTAGACTGCAAGCAATCCGAGGTTCCATCCGCAATGCGCAGCCGCTACTGGCCAGGTCAAGGTCGATGTAGGCGTCATCCATCAGGACAGGGCCGCGAAGATGGATGGATATCCGCAAACGGCAGGGTACCTGGGACTCCGGAGTGGAGACGACAGAATTTTGGGTAGGAGGAGTCAGGTCCGTGTTGCGAGGCACCGCAGGGTGGTGCAGGCGAAAGGAGGTGGAGGTGAGGTTTACGTTGGGTGTTGAATGCGACGAACTATACGTGCCTGTCGCCGCATCGGGACTAGCGCCCCGACCCTGGCCGGATGCGGCGATCACGGGATATTCCACCACGTGATATTCCCATTCCAGGTGTTAGGGCTTAGGGCTTCGGTGCGACGCGTCCCGCGTGTCTCGTCACGCGTTCATGAGCGGTGCTCTCTTCGGCTTCATCTGCTATGAGGCTACTCTCACTCCGCACCACTTCACCACTCGCACTATGCCACACCCTGTCTCTCCCGGCGAATCTCCCCCGCCTCGACCGGACGAGGAGACTCTTCCTGACGCTCCCCCGGCGGAAACAACCCCCGACGCCGCCGATCAAAACGATGAGGACGCCGCTGAATCCGAGAATTCCAAAGAGAAATTAGCAGAGCTGCTGTTTGACGACGATGATGAAGAATATCCGGCATCCAGCGCCCCGGAGACGAACAACCCGGCACAAAATATCCCGTATGTTCTTTGCAATGGGCAAGCCCCCGCGCCAGCCAATTTTCTGTCCCCAGGTAGTTCAGCAAGCAATGCTGACAGACCTAAATCAGATCCTCTGCGCCCCCACCGCCGAATGTAGACAGTGATACTATGCTGGCATTTTACCGGCGCCTATTCCCATTCCGTTATCTGTTTCAATGGCTCAACCACGGCATTGTCCCTTCGCCCGATTTTGGAAACCGAGAGTTCGCCCTGACCCTCCAGAATGACGCTTATCTCCGATACCAGTCCTACGCCACTGCGGATCTGTAAGTGGACACTCACTATGGCAGAGACCGCCTTCGTGCCGAGTGGAGCTGCCGCTAATTGCTCGCATCGCTTCTTCACAGATTCCGGAAAGAAATCCTGCGGATCAACCCTTCTCGTTTTGAAATCGGCCCGGTCTATAACACCAACCCACGAGATCGCAAGACCCTGCGGGGCGGGCAGATGAAACCGATTTCCAAGGAACTCGTTTTCGATCTTGATTTGACGGATTATGATGATATTCGATCCTGCTGTGCGAAAGCCAACATTTGCGAGAAATGTTGGGCCTTCGTCACCATGGCCATGAAGGTCGTCGACACCGCCCTGCGGGAGGATTTCGGCTTCCAACACATCCTGTGGGTGTACTCTGGACGTCGTGGTGCCCACGCCTGGGTATGTGATCCCCGCGCTCGCAGCCTCCCAGATGACCGCCGTCGAGCCATTGCGGGATATCTGGACCTCATCCGCGGAGGCACCCAGAGTGGCAAGCGGGTCAACCTCAAGCGGCCCTTGCATCCGCACATGGCACGCAGCCTGGAGATTCTCAAACCATACTTTGCCCAGACCACCCTGGTAGACCAGGACACGTTTGTGACGGACGAACAAGCTCAGCGTTTGTTATCCCTCCTCCCAGACAAGAACCTAAATGAGTCTCTGCGGAAGAAGTGGGATGCATCGCCGGACCGTCACAGCACCAGCAAATGGGCCGACATCGATGCCCTCGCCAAAACCGGCAAGAGTAGCACCCTCAACACCTCCACCCTGCGGGATGCAAAACAGGACATCGTTCTGGAGTACACCTACCCGCGCCTGGATTCCGAGGTCAGCAAGAAAATGATTCACTTGCTGAAGAGTCCTTTTGTCATTCACCCTGGTACCGGCCGCGTTTGTGTTCCCATTGATGCCCGCAAAGCAGAGGAGTTTGATCCGCTCTCTGTCCCCACCGTCACGCAGCTACTCTCCGAGATCGATTCATACGATGCGGAGCATCCCAACACCGGTGGCGAAGCCGCTGAAGTCGAGAGCAGTCTGCAGAATGACTCGGACATTCGGGGGAGTCGCCGACTCCAGGACTACGAGAAGACCAGTCTCAAGCCGTACGTAGACTACTTCCGCTCCTTCATTGCTGGCCTGCTCAAGGAGGAGCGTGGTAAGCGTGAACGGAATGACGACGCAACGGAGACAAAGACTGAAAGCATGGAGTTTTGATCCTTTTGCTCCTATGAATTCATTCTTTGTGGTTATTTCTTTCCTTGTTCATTTCTTTCTTTTTTGTTGCGTTTCTCTGAATGACGGATTTGACGAATCTTGGTCTTTTTCAAGCGGGTTTGGGGACATCTTCTTGTCATCTTTGGTTTGGCGAATGTGGCGTTGGACTGGTGTATTTAATATCAAGGGAATACATTTTTATGTGACGACTTAATGCCCAAGTCTAGTGGCGCCATTGACGCACAAGGTCAGTGTTTCAAAGACGGCAATATAAACATATCCTTAGTTCATTTCTATATTGATACACGACTGCTACAACCAAAGTAGCAACAGCAAGCAGGATGCGGATCCTGCGGATGGGACAGACATTCCAGCTAACATAACAGAATACACGGGGGAAATTACTATCAAACGCTCCACATCACCCGTGGAAGCCATACGCATGGAAAATTAGCATGAGACGAGATGTTGATGCTCCCTATAATGGGGTATGGGTTGTCAACCCACGTCCTCCCCTTAAGCGGAGATAAAGTTCTTGACGTCTAGAGATCATGTCAGGTTTATGATCATGAGAAATATGGATTTGGCAAACTTACTCTCGAGCCAGCGAACGTATTCCTTCTGCTCCTTGACCTGGATGTAGTCGGGGATCATGTTGGCGAGCTCGGCATTGATTCCTCTTTCCTCGAGGTAGCGCTCCATGAAAGTCTGGAGGTCCTCATCGAGGTTTTCGAAGGGAGGACCGGCGTAGAGGCTCTGGCGAGACCAGTCCTTCTCCGCGGTCTGAGCGTAGGCCAGATCCGGCTTCGTGAAGTAGGAGACCTCCTCGACCTGGAACAGGCCATCCTGGGCGACAGTCTGGATCAGGAGAGCGCCGTTGCTAGGCTTCTCAACAGTAATGTTCACACGGGCAGGGAAGCTGGGCTCCAGGTCGCGGTCCAGATCATCCAACTCGCGGTCGGCGGGGGCCACACGGTCCTCGGGGTGCTGGGCAACGTTGCCGGAGCGGCCCTGGTTGGCGGGCTGGTGGCCGGACTGGAAGTCCATCTCATCGAGGGCAGCATCATCGAAGTCCTCCTGCTCGGTGAGGTTTTGGAGGTCGGCAACAGTAAAGGTCAGGCGGATTCTAGAGAGAAGTCACAGGTTAGAGTTGAGATATGATGGGACGCATCCACGAGAGCTTACTCCTCGTTGCCGAACTTCTTGGTCAAGACAACTTCCTGCTCGCCGGGGACATCCTTGACCTGAAGAATGTGTGATCAGTAATTTTCTAGACAAGTTCGAGAAGCCTATTTAGCTTGTGGTTATCGTACCTCCCAAGAATTATTCTGAAGGACGTATTGAATGTTCTGCACGGAGCTGTCAAGGTCTTCAAGACCGGAGGCCTTCTCGTGCTTCAATTCATCATCAAGCTTAGCGACAAGTTCAATGTCACCTAGAAGAGAAAGCCATCTGACATCAGCACGATTCAATAAGAGCCCATTTGCAATTGATGAAAGAGCTCAAATGTGGTGTTGCGAAAAATTTCCCGCAGGCCCGAATAAGCTTGCGAAGCTTTCCTTTCGCACACACAGCCCTTCATCGACGAGATCCGAGTCAGGGAGCTTTCTTACCCTCAGCAGTCTGATGGAAGACGGAGGAAGTGGAGAACGCCGCGCAAGCAGGTTTCGTGATGTGCTTGAAGGAGGACTGGAGGAAGCCAGACTTGGGGACGGAGACGGGGCGCAGGACAGCGGAGCGGGAGGAGGTCGCAAGAGAGCGAGAGACAGTGCGAGGCACGGAGCGGGCAAAAGTGCGCAGGGAGAGCATGATGGGCGGTCGAGAGCAAATGGATGAGGGGGGATAATGAGAAGCAGAGAAGAAGTGAGAGTGTTGGCGGAGTGAACGGGAGGAATGGAAGAAGAACGATGATGTTAATGTCCCAATCAGGACTGGCGCGGGAAGCTCTGCCAAGACCGACTTTCATCACACCACCACATGGCATACACTCTCTAGCTACCTCGCCTACCGGGATGCTATGTAGTCCACGGATTAACCCAACGAAGGCAGTGACAGTCATACAGTATATTATATTCATGGCATTACAAAAGAATCAGCACGCCCCCGATTTCCAGAGGAGCTTGGTAGGTCCATCTATGTACACTAACGCCCGTCATGTCGTCCGTCCACGCCAACCATCCGGCATAACCCATCGAAGCTTTTTGGAATATAAAACGCAAGAGGAGAGAATTCGACTGAGACAGTGCGAGAACCTGAATCACATCACGACAGTCCCTTCGGGGGAAACACGGACGCCTGCTTCTCGCCGTCCTTGCTCAACCGGATATACTTCATCCCACTGAGACCAGACCAATCGCCCTTCCACGCTGCCAGAGCTTCAATCACTTCGGGTTGACTGAAATCTGGCATCCAAAATCCCGTCTTGAACTCTCGATCCTCCGCATCGGTGCGCGCCAAGAGGGCTTCTTCTCGCTTGGTGGGCGGCCGACCTTTGCGCCGCTCACTCTGTAATTGTTCGATTTCAGGAACACTGCGATTGATGTATCTATATACGCACAGTCAGTCTCAGTTCCGCTGATACATCGGAAAGGTCCACACAGGGCAACGAACCGAACAACAAGATCCTTCATATCTGCGTCGGAGAGGGACTCTGTGCCTTCCGGGATGGTCTCTTGGAAGTAATCGAATCGATCCACTGAGCAACATATCAGAATACAGGCAACGCATCACAGAGCGAGGGAGCTGGTCTCACGATAAGACTGTCGACCGCGGGATACACTTGCGTTCACTCGAGCCACTCGGTCTTCGCGGGCAGTAGCCTTTCGCAGGCGCTTGGCATCTCGACTGTTCTCATGGACGGAGATCACTCCTCCACGCTTCTTGGATATGTGCTTGTGCACTTTCTGCAGGGCTTTCGGCATGGTGAATGGAGGGATAGGGCGGGGTGGAATCTGTCTGCTGGCGGCGACTGGATCCGCCCGACTTTTTTTCCTCCGCCGGCAGAACCATAAGGCGGTGTGAGTTCCTACTTCACCGCCGCCATGCTCGGCCAATCACCACGATGGCAGGCGCGTGCCGACACAATCGGGGAAAGCGCGTCTCGAGTCAACATTCCATCGCTTCTCGTTGTCGGGGAAGAGTCGCTTGCCTGCTCCATGCGCCTGGTTCTGGCTGGTCCTGAAGTCTCTGGCACGGCCTCTCTGTGATCCTTCTTGCTCTATCGCGTCCATGGGTCGCCTCTCCACCACCGCCTGATCATCCCTTGTTCTAGCTGATGCTCATTTGGTGGACGAGCTGAACACCACGAGAAGTATCTTGCGGCTCGGAGGTGTCCATCATGGGCATTAAAGGTACTTCCATACAGTCTGCGTTGCCATGGCGCTTGGGAAGCTCTACTGATTCTCGATAGGGCTTCATGGTCTTCTCAAATCCATTCAAAAGCCATGCCATTTGAAGAAATTCAGTGGCCAAACCCTCGGGGTGGACGCTTATGGATGGCTCCATCGGGGCACCATCGCATGTGCGGTGGATCTGGTTCTGGATCGGCCAACAGCAAAGTAAGCATTTCTCCTGAACCTCGACCGGGCCACTCCTCTGACCACAGCCCCAGGCATATCGAATTCGTCCTAAACCGCGTTCGAATGCTGCTATACTTTGGAGTTAAGCCTTACCTAGTTTTTGATGGCGACAACTTGCCTAGTAAATCAGGCACCGAGGGGGACCGACACCAACGTCGTCAACAAAGCAAGGCATTGGGTCTGGAATTACAACGCAAAGGGCGAATCGCTGAGGCCTATCAGGAGCTCCAGAAGGCTGTCGATGTCACTCCGTCCATGGCACGTCAGCTGATTGACGAACTGAAGAAGATGAATGTCGACTACGTGGTGGCTCCCTATGAGGCCGACGCTCAGCTTGTGTACCTGGAACGACAGGGCATCATTCAGGGAATCCTTTCGGAAGATTCTGATCTGCTTGTGTTTGGTGCGCGCAGGCTGTTGTCCAAATTGGATCAGCATGGCGACTGTATCGAGATCAACCGTGGGGATTTTACGGCCTGTCGGGATGTCAGTTTCATTGGGTGGACCGATGCTGATTTCCGGCGCATGTGTATCTTGAGTGGATGTGATTACCTGCCCAACATCACTCGACTGGGGCTCAAGACGGCATATCGAAGCATCCGCAAGTACAAAAATGTGGAGAGGGCGCTGCGCATGCTACAGTTTGAGGGGCAGTTCCATGTTCCGGCTGACTACCTCGCCAACTTCAAGCAAGCGGAGCTAACCTTCCTCTATCAAAGGGTTTTTTGTCCGAAGGCCGAGCGGCTGGTTACCTTAACTCCACCAGAGAAGGACATCAATCTGGAGGAACTCCCTTTCATTGGGGGTGATGTTGAACCGGAGACTGCAGCGGGTGTTGCTCGAGGCGACTTGGATCCGATGACCAAAGAGCCATTAATCCCAAAGCCATTGGCAGTGAGAAACCTGGGAGTCGGCATCAATCGCCGACAGACTTTGGGATCGTCTGCTGAACTGAAACCCAATAAACCGATCAGCACGTTCTTTACTCCTAAACGTGTCCCATTGGCCGAGTTGGATCCCAACACCCTGACACCGTCCCCCAGTCAGCAGAGACTGTTACAGCGGCATGCGAACAACTCATGGCAAAGCAGCCCAGTAGAATATGGGCCTGAAGTCGTTCGATCCGCCCCTCCTCGTGGTATCTCAAGTCGGCCACCTCTTCCTGCTGTCCGTAGTGCCGAACGCAGCTCATTTTTGGCTCCTTCCTCCACGCTTTCTTCTTTTCCCAACACCAAGCGACAGCGGCTTTGCTCTGAGACAGAAGAGGGGGCCTCCACTGGTCCAGGCAGTCGCAGTCGGTTCTTTGCTAATGGTTTGGATGAGTCTAGCCCTAGTGGGCAGAAACTGGGTCGAACTAAAAAGGCGCGCAAGTCGACCCTGGACGTTTTCTCTGATGAAATCGCCGAAGATATTCTCTCCCAGATACCGGACCCCTCGCAAGGCGACAGCGATTCACAAGACCCCGCCACACAAAGTCCTTCCTCGGGTGATGCCGATGATAAAACCCACGCCGCAGAGGTGTCGGTGAGCTCTCCAGATGCCACCCCGGCAACAGAGGGAACAAGTGTACAATCTGTCCCGGGCACGAATGATACCACTTCTGTGGATGTGAATTCAAATCCTGAAGCGTTCAACCAGGCACTGGACTATCACATCGCCAGACAAAATTCGTCACTCTTATCGAAGTACGTCTTCAAGGGCTCTGATGGTGGTCTTCCAGCCCCGGTCAATGATGGAAAGTCTCCTGCAGTATTGTCTTCATGCTATGCGAGGACCCCAGCCGTTACGTCTCCGGTCGCAGGGCCATGTCGGAGTCCGTCTAGACGTACCCGGCTTACCCCGTTGCAAAGACTCGGCCAGAATGCGCTGTCGCGATCGCGATCTTTGAATGCCCTTGCTCCTCGACGGAGCGTATTCGAGACATTAACGACAGTCCAGGCCCAGACTAAGAAAGCGTCGGAGAGGCCGGCCACCGTGTTGAAGCCGGCTCCAACCCAGGGCAGTGAAGATATGATGGTTCCCGATAGTGAGGATGACGATGAGGTTGACGAGGGTCCTAAGCCCGTTTCCTTGGACTTACAACGGTTTGCTTTTGGCCATCATTAAACACCATGCATAGAGTGAAAGTATATGCTCCTCCTTGACCTTGGCGTCTGTTCTGTTTTGGCGTATCCTTACATTGGAGGGGGAGTTTTGTGGGTCTTGATACGCTTCTGGTTTCTTTTTGTATGTTATGTTGCGTGAGTTGGCTGGGCATCTTGCATAATATCAATAATCCGCCATATGACGGGTCTCATCCTAGCGTAGCCAACACGGGGGAGGATCCATGGATGGAGAAGACGGAATCTGGGGCTCGCTGGGTCACGTGGGGCCATCCGATCAGGCTAGCCCCGATCGGGACGGGTCTGGACAGCACAGGGGCGGTGCTACCCCATGCGGCAGGCGGTCAAGCCTGGTTACTGGGGCAGCGGTGGGGGCGTCAACAGACTACCACGAATGGCCCAGCCATCCGATTTACTTGCTCTTCTTCGCTCTCCATCGTCCAGCCACCAGCATATTCACGTCCAGGGATTCAGAGGCAGGGCACTGCAGCCCAACAGTGGATTTGTCTAGCTACGATCTCTCTCTCTCTCTCTCTCTTTCTTCCCCCCTTTCTCTCCCCTTTGCTCCTCGCCTTTCTCCCCTTATCCGTCCCAACGCTATCCCCGTCGCTCCATTGTTTCCGTCCCAAGCCTCATTGTCGGGCGTCTAACTATCGTATGAGCGATTGCGGCTTTCTAACAAGCTTCTCAGCATTCCTCAGGTCGTGGCCTCGACGTCAAGCATCGGCGACGTACATTCTTTGCACTACATTCCATTCCACGGTCGCCCACGCTCTCGCTGCCCGCATACCAGAGCACCCGCCGTTGACACATTCCGTCCACATTCCTTCGACCCTGATCTGTACAACCTGAGATCTGAGAAGCCAGGACATCACTCCGACTGTGATTCTCTTGAAGGCATTCAATACGGTCTCTAGCTCATTGCTGTCGCGTTCGTGAACGACCCGAAACGGTGAATCCCGCTCGTGCTCACAACACTCCTTCTCGGAGCCCCGAGAAGCGAGTCCTTGACGGTGAACAGAGCCAAGTCTTGACGAACACCGAGGATCAGTCAAGATGGCAAACGCATTTGTTGCTGGGATGGCCCGTAAGTGTCGTCCCATTAAGTGATACTGCTGATATGGCAATGTCCATGCTGACGCCTCCGGCTTAGGGTTCATACCGATGATCGGGTACCATCACGTCCTCATGATAATCGTTGCACTTGCGATCATTCTTCTCTGTATGTGGCCCGTCAGCCTGTCTCCTCCTCTGGGAATGCGACTAACCAGTATAGCTCTACTATTGGCGGGTTGCTCGTCATCCTCCCCGCAAATCCCCAGCATTTTCCTCATCTCCCTCTACTATGAGCGATATAACCCGACCTTCGACCTTGCGCAAGTAAGACCTGGCGTGGTTACAGCGACTGCGAACATTGTGGGAGGTGCAGAGATGGAAGTCCGCGTGGGATACTTTGGTATCTGTGTCCAGCCCGAAGGCGGAGCCTACATCTGCAACTCCAACGCGACAGCGCTGGCTGAGATTGTCACAGTGGACCAGGACCCGCTCAACTTGATCTGGGTGGCTTCTACCTTTAAGGACGCTGTTGTGTTCCCCTATCTGCTGTATGTTCAGTGCGTCCGACGAATCAACTTGCTCCGGCTAACTCAGATTGCCAGGATTATTGCGGTCATTCTCGCCTTCTTCTGCTTCATCCTGCTAGCAACCTTCCCCGGCTGGCACGAGGAGCTTGACTCTACCGGTTCCGAGCGAGAGGTCAAGCCCTTCCCCTCCCGACCCGTCTCCCAGGCTGCCCTGGCCCTGATCTTCGTGGCATCCGTATTCGTCCTGGTCTCTGTACTATGGCAACATACAGCATCTGTCGCAGCGAGTACCGTAGCGCAGGATCTAGGGAATGGCAGCGTCAAGAGTGGAGTCGGCACCTCCGCCATGGTTCTTGGATGGTTCGGGTTCGGGCTCATGGTCGTCGTGACGATAGGGCTGCTCGTGATGATTCTCAGCATCAGTTTATTCCGACAATTGACGGACGAAGAATAGACGAATCCTCGGCACGCATATAGTTGGGTGGTTCTTTTTCTTTTCTTTCTTCCTTTTTTTATTATGATATCTTTCTGTTTCTTTTCTCGTTATGTTTTCTTGGTCTTGGTTTGCGATTCTTTGGACATGGATACGGATACGGATATGGACATGAACATGAACAGCACACGAATAATGCGACACTCTCGATTGACGAGCTTGGATGGTTGGAATTTGGGTGCTATGAACTGATGGATGGAGGATATATGCACGATTGTACAGTAGTTTCTGACCGGAGATATTGGACGGTCAGCTACGGGACCGATGTGGTCTATCTATAAAAGATTGATTCTTGCGCATTCATTCCATGGCAGTATCCTACTTTTCACTGGCTTCTCACACAATATTATGCCGCACACCGGTCTAAAGGAATGACTCGCCTCAGGGCATCATCATGCCGTTTGAAAACATCCCCGAATTTGCCCACATCGTCAGCCCCCAGTTCCCGTCTCTTGGCCGCTGCATTCGAATAATTCTTCCCCGTGCGACCCCCCGTCGCACCCAGCAGCAAGTCCAGCACCGCCATCGCCGGACTGGCCTTGTTCTTGACCACATCGTACACGCCCACCGCCGAGCTGCCAACAATATCCACCACAACAGCGGCCTCCACCAGCCATGCCAGTCCGGCCACCTCGCCGACGATCTCGCCGGCAAAGGGCACCACGAAAAGGACTGCGGTGAGGATCTTCATGATGAGCTCGGTCTCCTCGTACTCCTTTTCATCCTGGCCGAGCTGTTTCACCTGTTCCATGGACTCGACCGCCTGCGCGAGCATAAAGACCGGAACGGAGACCGCCTCCACGGCGTCGGTGTAGTCCCCGTCCCAGAAGCCAAACATCATCTCGGTCCACGTGGCGGCCATGTCGAGCTCGAGCTGGTCGAATTTGCCGTGGCTTTTGCTGACGATGTCTTTGGGATTCCCGAACGTCATGTTATCGGCCGGGTGGGGATAGTCTTCCAACACAATCTCTCCGTCCAGGCACCCGGGCGGCCGGTCTGGGCCTGGCGAGGGGCAGAAGGTTGGAATATCCCAGTCCTCAAAGCTGACCCATCTCCTCTGGATGCCGCGCTCGGCGGCGGCATTCCAGAATCCGTCCGCGTCCACGAGGTCGTAATCGATGTGGTAGGTCATGCCCATGGAGAAGATCGGACAGGTCTGAGGCTCGTGCTCGCTGCCATCAATCAGGATGCAGTCGAAGTATTAGTTTCCTGGTCCCTTGTCGCCCCACGAGACAACGTCCCAAATCTGTTGGGGCACGACCCGGTCCATGCACTTCAGGGACGGGGACACACCATGATGATGGTGGTGTCTCTTAGACGACCTGTGAACGTGATGCCTTGGATGATTCCTGTGAGTCGAAGACTGAGTATCGTTGTGGAGAAATATCGATGGTTTTGCGAGAATACGTGCCAGGTCTTCCAATGTTGTGTACGCACGGATGTTCGGGGTCCACGCCCCGTGTAGACGTGCAGATGCTTGAAGCACGTTATGATTCAACGTCCGGTTCTCGTGAGTCGACGAGTAGGCACTTGGAACGGTTCTAAAAGTAATTCCGAGGGAATCCGAGGGAATTCATTATCAGCAACGAGAGTAACCAGAGAGGTGGTAGAGCTTTCATGGTGGCAAGCCTCAATGCCTTGGGTTTGTCTTGGAGCTGGGGAACGAATGAAGTATTTCAAGCGGGTCAGGCAAGCAGAGGGAAGGAAAAGTCAGACCACGCAGAGTCAGTCCATAGAAAGAGAGATTGGTGATCCAACACTTGGTATAGCGAAGGGCCGGTTGGTGGTGGAGATTTTATAGATACATGCCCATCCAAAGGCGCCGCTCATACCGGCGTCGGGCTCTTCCAGGGGACCGAGACAATGCTCCGGCCGCTCTTTCAGTCTCCCGTCCCTGATCTCAATTCGGATTCAGAGACTGTGTTTGATCTCCGTCTTTGCCTTGTGGTACAAGTTTGACCCATCCCCGGTGGTTCGATCCTACCTCGCCATTTCCCCTGGTCCAAACGGCCAACCGGGGTCGGGCGATATCGACTTCTGGTTACTTAACTGTATCAACCCGAATTCATTCCAGTAGTGGTCTTGTATAGCTCGAGACAGGACCCTGGGCCTCTCACTAGACTGTACTAGCCGCCTAGCGCCAATGGTTAGCGTGAGCGATATCCAGGTACTCCTAGTAGTACCGTCTTGGCATTGCTGTGACCGTGGTTGCCGCCGCTTTAGACTTTCAGAGTCCCAATCAAACATATACCTAGTGCATGAGTGGGTTACAGCCACACGCGATATCACGTCCAACGGAGAATGACTCAAAGGGGAAAATGCAGGACCTCGATGCTGGATTCCTGCGCCAACTCCAAGGCTTCACTCATGAGGGAGTGGGAGGGCGAGAGTCAGCGTACATAGTTTATATAATCACAACACTGGGGAGTTTCCCAGCGTAACGTGATTCCGATGTAGTTCATCCTCCTGGTCTCTCTCTGACTCACTCACACACACACACACACTCTCTCTCTCTCTTCTTCTCTTTCTCTCTCTCTTTCTCTCGCTTTCTTTCTCTCCTCTCCCGAATCATTTTCCTCCCGTCTCCTTCCAATTGCCATCGAACCATGGCCGACATCTCTTCGACCCCCCTGGACAATAAGAATGGGTCCCTCCACGTCCCGGGCCTCCATGAACTTCCCATCAATTTCTTAGTCCCTGACGATCGGTTCGCCTCGGGGTTCCATCGCTGGCTAGGTCCCATTCTCACCGCCAAGGAGCTCGCCATCCTTCGTCTCATCAATGCCCTGACAGACCGTCCGGGTTGGCATCGCGCCGTGTTTGACCCGCAGGTGCTGGCGCAATGGCGCAAAGACGCCCAGGCATCGTCGCCCCTGATCAATGACAAGACCTGGGACTGGTGTGTGCAAGAGCTGCAAGACAAGGCCCGTCAGTTCGAGCGGGACGGCCGTTTAGTCGTCTTCAACACCGATAGTGGAGTCGCAAAGTCCGATACGGCCATCGCCTCCGCTCTCAGGTCTCAACTGTCGGACTTGGTCAACCATTTACCTCGTCCGGCCATGCGACAGCCGGCCGATGCAGGGCTGGTAAATCTCGTCGACCCATCGTTGTTTCCTCTGGTATTTGGAAGAACCAAAATCCTGGACCAAGGCCAACCGTGTGGCATGGATACGAATGCCTGGGCCGCATGCAATGATGAGGATCAGATCCTGTCTGAACCGCCACGGGTAATCAGGCAGGACTACGCGTGGGGCTCTGAATCCGCCGACTCCGTCTGGTCCTCCAAATTTCAGTGGCTGCCGTGCGAGGTGGAATTCTCGGGCCCGCCGGGCTCAACCGAGGTTCACCTGTCGTCTTACATCAACAATCTCCATCCCGCCAACCACGAGATGTACTCGGCGATCGAGGCCGTAATCTCCGAAAGTATCCAGCAATGGAACAACATTGTGGTTCGAGACAAGGTTACTGGGGGGTGTCGCTGCCACTACCCCCGGGAGCCCATGCGAATTCGCACATACGGAGTCGAGTGGAAAGCCCAGTTCCCGGAATGGGCGAAAAAATTGCCCCCCAAAGAAGAAGAGGGCAAGCTCTCAGCTGAGGAGTACGAGGCCATGTGTGCTCAAGTCGAGACATACCTGCAAGAACCTGAATCCAGCGATGAGGTGCTTTGGCATCAGGTTCGAACCCGAAGCATCCCCCAGGACTGGAAGACCAGCTGGGGATTACTTCGTACAGCCTTGACCAAGTATGCGCGCACGTTTGTCTTCGAACACTCCGACCCCGGAACCGCGTATTCGTATGAGGACTGGAAAGCAGGGAGAACGAGCAAACCAATCGTCGGGCCGTCGCATGACTACTACGTTTGCCATCCGGAGTGGGAACACGCGCAATTTATGAATGCAAACCCGTGGCTGGCTCCCTATGAATGGATGTATTTGCCAAAGGAAGAGGACCCGGACGATCATGAGTTCTACACCGTTGCGTTGCAGGAGGAGTTCCGAGACAAGGGCCTCCAGGTAGTCGTCCGGATCCATAGTATCGAGCTTGATCCGGAGACACCATCCTATCATGGCACAGAGTGGCACATGGAGGGAAATGCAAATGAGCGCATCATATGCAACACCATATACGCCTTGGATTCAAAGAATGTGTCCCAGCCGCATATCAGCTTCCGGCAGAGATGTGCCAAATTGGGCCCGACCTGGGTGTATGATAGAATCGGTGCCTTGCATTCAGACGACGAAGACGAGGACGACGAGCTTTACTGGAAGAACAACCTTTGGGACCTGAAGTATATCGGACGTCTTTTCGGATTTGAGGACATTCAGTATAGCCCCAACTGGCAAGAGCTCGGGGACGTGATGATGCCTCCCGGTCGCCTGATCTCCTTTCCCAACGCCTTCCACCGCCGAATGGGCCCAGTCCAGCTCCAGGACAAATCCAAGCCCGGTCACTGCCGATTTCTTACTGTGTCTCTCGTCGATCCGACCTATCGGCTTTGCTTTACGCGAAACGTTTTGCCCCAACAGCCTAATTGGATCACTAGCGATGGCGTCAAGCCTGCGATGCAAATGGATCTGGCAGAGGCCCTTGAACTGCGAGAAGAGTTGATGGCGAATCACGCTGAGAAAGAGCAGGTTATCTATAAGCTCGCTGGACATATATGTTTTCCTGGGTGGTCGTGAGCATATGGAGTAGCTTGTGAACATGTGCACACTTTTGATCCTGTGATGAATTGACACCTCATATTTCCTCTCGGTACTCAGAATCGATAATACAAACACAGGTCGTTGCCCTCTCTAGTTAATTACCAGTACAATGTCGTCCGCCGAGCCGGCAGCACCTCCATCCACATTGTTTCACTACCCTCAATTTACCGCAATGGTCAAAAAAGGAGTCACCGAGAGGCGTGTCCGTCAGGGATTAGTCCATCTCACCAGGGAGTGTTGGGGGGGGGGCTTGGGCAACAGGTGAACGGGGCGGGCTAGCAGTAGTGCTGAGCTGGGTCTGCGCAGACTCTGTCTCGCGGAAAATTTGATACACCCCCACGCTTCCTTGGCAAAACTTTTCCACCTCTCGTAACTTCCTCGGTTATTATCAATACCAACCTGGACTTGGGCAGGGGGTGTGGTGAAGCCCCTGCGGTTGCCATCAAATTCACGCTAGTGTCACTTGCTGTGGGCCAAGATGACAGACCCATGGATCGTATGTCTCTGCCAAGAAGCCGGACACCAGGAAAGTGAGACACTGAGCGGAATGTCGTTATGTAAGAAGCAGGTCGCGTAATAATACAAGCTCTGACCAGCCGTCTTGGATAAGCTTAGCATTGCCTCGCAGTACTGATTTGCAAGATCAGCATGACGGTGTTCCCTATAGCCACCAGCGTGGACCAGCAACACGTTTCTGCCAGACATTGACGATGAGATGCGTCGGCCAAGAGGCGAGCGTCAGATTCTCCAGTTCGATGCGAGCTGTGACGGTACTAGTGGTAATAAAAAAAATCTTTTACCTGGAAGATTTTGACACCTCGCTATCTTCCTCGGCTAACCGAGCTCCTAAAAACAACACTATATTAGCGCAGCCACAGGCAGGGGAATGTCTCACAGACAGCGTTTCTGCCAAGAACGCTATCTCGTACAATCCGGAAACCGTGGCAAAGACGACCAGCAGCGAATATCTAGGTATGGAGGCCCCTTATCTGTGTCCAATCAATCTCACCATTTACTACCGCCGGGGGCCCCGATTCTTGCTATCCGATGGGGCCACGGAGGTCTCCCTTGTGCTAATGGGAAAGGCGCCTTTAAGGAGCAAGACAAACTTTCTCCTGAAAAGGAGGGATTGAGGGATCTGTAGAGGAAATTAGAACGCCCCACAAAGTACTAGGCCATAGGTTGTTCATTTCTTATTACGTTTATGCCACTATGTTCGGGTACGGGCATTGTGAGGTAGTGGACCCTACGTACTGCGGAGTATGCACCTATTGTTTCGTGACTCGGTGAGCCACAGCTGTGTAGTACCAAGAGATCATGTAACCCCAGGGGATGGCGGCACGAGGGGTGTACTGAATCAGAGGGAGTCTCACAGCGAGACTATCAAGGATCTTACCTTGTCTGTCGAATGGACGCAGAGACTTGAGTCTGTAGAATTGGGCGGTCCCCGCCACTTCTGCCATAGCCCTATCTACTACTACTACTACTACTACTACTACTCCTGCTCGTAAGGCGATGGGTATTCTACCCCCTTACATGAACGTCGGAAGCAACTCGATCTAAAATAGAGGCCCAATTTTATGGTTGAAAAAGTGCTGCCTGCAGATTTCAAACCCACTAATCATCTTTGTACAGAGACACAGAGAATACACAGGTGGTGTAGTGCGGCGTGCCCATAGACCACCAAGGCAGCAATACTTGGAGTCAGTGAGTCACTAGAGAATGGAGATACCGTACGCAGAGTAATTAGACGGCCACTTATAGTGATAAAAATATGTACTTACATTGGTATTCTCAAGAGAAAGAGCTACTGTAAGGTTCCTTGAAAGGGTTAGATAGTTGATATATTTTGCAGCATGTGGAGTACTTTACAGCTAGATATATTTTACCCATCTTGCTGCCGACCTTCCTTACTACTAAATCCTTATGATGTCTGTATCTCTGCATTGTCTCTTAAACTCCATAGCCAGCAAGAGCAGTAAGAAGGCAGCAAACTCCGTCATATCACAAATACCAGCCCTTAAGATAAAATATAACCTACACTGGTGTTTCTAGCATCATATCGTTCCCCAGCGCAGTTTGCCAGAACCGAGAAGTATGATGTTATTAGATATCCTGTGCTTCTACTGTACGTATTGGTTGTGCGATGTCATTGTGTTGTGAATATTGTGGCCAGAGGGGCCATGTAGGATAGCCATCGCATCGTGAAGGCAGAAAGGACAGCTACCTTTACTACGGTAAGGTACGGAGTACTTCGTAATAATACGTCGTATGTATTACGGCAGCGGCCCACATCGGAACAATACATGCAAACATCCCCGCAAACATGAGCTTAACCCAACGCCCACATGGACTGCTTATTAATATCATACTAGCCCCGAAAGTGGAGACAACCTCAGAATACCTATATTCTACACAAAGAACATTCAAGTCTCATGCCGGGCATATTGACTCGACAAACGAAGCCGTCGACTATATTGCAACAATAATAATTAACCATGTAGTCGCGGACCTGAGCGACCAGATATCGCCCATGGAGGCGGCGCTGGTGGTGAGCGCAGGAGACCTAATGGAGCCGGTGATGAAACAAAAGGCCAAGAGCATGCCGAAGATTTTGGCGTAGATTACGCCGAGCTGAAAGACGACGAGACCACGTGGTAAAGACGTAGGTTGGGCTGTGGCCAATGGTGGGTAGGTGGTTCCGACAGTGGTGACCAGACCATGAGGCGATGTCATGCGTGTCCTGCCCATTCTGGGTACCAGAGGGGTATCGATACTCACCTCATCCATAGCCACAGACAACCAGCGTCAGACCCAGCGTCGCGGTCAATCGATTGACGTGAAATTGGTCGCAACGCCCTCAATTGCCTACGTATAGATTGCCGAGCCAATGTACACGGCAACGGTGAGCAAGTAGACCAGCAAGCTCGTCATGAGTTTCTTCGCAGAGGTCTCATCCACATACGTCTGCAAGGACTACCTGGATACACACGAGAAGAGGACTTTCAACTTCACTCCAGCCCACCCCATCGGAACCGGACTCTTGACAACCGGTGCATCGCCACGGCCGTTGAACCCGATGAGAGACGTCGTGCCGACCGTGATACCTGCGACATGACGGTATACCGACCGAAGGCATCTGTCGTCGTCTTTCCGCTGTGGTTCGGTGTGAGGATAAGATAGCTGGTCCAGCGGGCCGGGCCGATCTCGTCGGGAACTATAGTAGCGTCGAAATCGCTCCCCGCTGAAGATCGACACTCGCTGGCCCACAGCGGAGTCACGGGTCTCCATCTTAACTAGCGGTAATTTATGGCGATCAGCGGGGACTCGTGGGGGTGACAGGGACAAGGATGAACCATGGCTAATGCGTCCAATGGCGATCAGTTGGCCTGTGCGAGTGCGTGCGGTGGTGTCTCGATCTTTGGATGCTCGCCCGTGGCAGTCGGGATCCGAGCTTTCGGAGAAAGCTGTATGTCGGAGGGCCCTGGATCGGAGGGGGAAGAGAGACGAGGCTCAAGATGAGGGTGGATTCTGCCTATCTGCTGCTTCTGTGTGGTGTGTCGAGGACAAGCGACTACATACAGGTAGGAGAGATGCGTGGTCACCCGGTCTCTAGTACGCAGGGCGGCCACCACCGACACTGTATATCCGTTATGCCGGATCTCCGCCCAATGATTCGGACTGGTTGATCATTCGATCAGATGAGCTTGATCTGATCAGTGGATACGGTCCCAGGCGGATATACCTAGATGAAAAGTGCACACTTGACGCTGGGATGCCACGACCCCGGCGCGAGCCTGAACATTCCGAATGACCATGTGGAACGTAATATTAATCTATGGAATGGTGTTGTTTCAAAAAGACAACGACCATCACTTGGTATGGTTCAATCCGATGGAATTATGTCTGTGGAGCGATGCGTGCCCTCTTCATAACACCAGGGTCCGTATAGACAAACCAAGTAGCCCATATCAACAAATCAGAGGAAATCTATCTATCTACACAATAAAAACAACAATATGGATACATTCGAAAGAACCGAGAGGAGATCAATCCACCCCTAGCGAAGATAATGCGTAATCGGATACTTCAAAAACGTGCACTGCTTCTGGTTCTGGAAGCCGGCCGCAAAACTCGGATATCCCAAGATGTGAATCGGACCCTCGGTATGCCCAACTGGTTCCCACCGATCGAATCGTCCCACTGCATCGCGGGTACTTTCATACCCCCGCGCGGCCAGCCACTCGGCCGCGGGGTTGGGTTGGCCAGAGCGGACAAACGCGCCCCAGTACGCGGTCAGCAGCTGGACCGTATCCAGATCCCTGCCGTCGCGGAGGGGTTGCAGAGATCCGAAGACCCAAGGTAGGTCGGAACCGTGGAGACGGAAATAGGGAAGATTGATGTCGCCGTGGGGGAAGTCGGGCGTGGCAGCGTGGGCGCCAACATGTTCGGCGTAGTAGTCGGCGGTGGTGGTTTCGATTTGGTAATAATACGAAGATTGGAAGACGGACGAGGCCATGCCAGCAAAGGCGGTGGCTTGCGCAATGCAGCGGAAGTGGAGGTCGGTAGCGACGCGCTGGGCCATGTCAAATGCATCCAGCGTTGTATTTCCAGTTTCGGGGGAGGGGTAAAGATCGGAATCGAGGATGTTCTGCGCGTGTTCAGAGGTGATACCGAGGCTGATTTGGAGGCCTTCGCGAAGGGTCGTGACGGGCTGTGAGGGATACGTTGTGAATGGGACGCCATCGTCGGCGGTGATGCCAAGCATGACGGGAACACTGGGGGTGCTGGCATTGCGTTGGATCAGATCGAGTTCTGGATGGGTCACGAGGTATTCGTCTTGCACAATGTATCGGGGCACGGTGGTGAGGTTGACCAGCTTCGATGCTGGGGTTTCTTCCAGGCATTGTAGTTGCTGCTCTGGGGTTTCTGCATCGCAGCCGACCTCGGTGAGGACCTGTCGGCCGGCCAGACGATAGGACTCGGCCATGGTGACGTAGGAGGAGGACGTGGCTGCAGCGCTGTTCTCGAGACCGAGAGACGCACCACCACCCATCCCAGACATTGCAATGGCCCCGTGGAACATGCCCTGGGCGGGTGGTGAGCCCAGCAGGGCACGCACCGAAGTAGCGCCAGCGGATTCACCGACGATGGTGATATGGTTGGGATCGCCTCCGAATTGGGCAATGTTCTTCGCCGTCCACTGCTACTGTTAGCTATACATGGCCCACCACGGGGAACGAAATGATCGCACCTCCAGAGCGACGACTTGGTCGCCCAACCCGAAATTCCCCGGCACCTCTGCCGACGGCATGGCCAAGAATCCCAACGTCGACAGCCGATAGTTAAAACTGACGACGACGATATCCTCGCGCGAGGCCAGATTACCCCCGTCTGTCAGGGGGTCCGCCCCAGTGCCACTGGTAAAGCCTCCGCCATGAATCCAAAACAAGACAGGCTTCAGATGGTCGGACGAGCCAGTTCGCGGCAGATACGGGGTCTGAATGTTCAAAAACAGACAGTCTTCGCTGCCACCGCCGGGCTGGGCGCAATGGGCCCCATAGTCTAGCGCCCGGATCGTCTCAGACCGAGGCGAATATAAGTTCGAATGCCTGAAGCGCCCTGGTCGGTCGGCATAGGGGATGCCCAAGAAACGGAACGACTTGCGGTCGCGGAAGCCGATGTAGGTGTTGCCCTCGGAGGCGATACGCACCTCCCGCGGTCCGACATGGCGTTTTGCGACTACCGCGTCCAAGGCTGCGATGCCTGTGCTGGATTGTGTGCAAAGAACGGGGTATTCGAAGCTGCGACGGGGAAAGGGCAGGAGCTCGAGTTTGTCGGCGTCTCGAGTGACGAAGAGGACACCCTCGCGCACATAGTAGGGCTGCGTGGCATTGGCCCGGCCGGAATGTGCCAGATAAGCGAAGAGGTGTTTGAAGTCATCCCGGTTCTCGTGGATC
Organism: Aspergillus olivimuriae; assembly: GCA_003719415.1. Classification (NCBI taxonomy): domain Eukaryota; kingdom Fungi; phylum Ascomycota; class Eurotiomycetes; order Eurotiales; family Aspergillaceae; genus Aspergillus; species Aspergillus olivimuriae. The sequence goes on along the minus strand of RHLO01000326.1, from coordinate 1,390 downwards.
GTCCGGTTCGAGAGGAGGGTTTCTCCGACGCTCTCGCAGGCCTCCCGGACATCGTGTTGGCGCATCGGATCCAACAAAAGGGCCCCGACGTGGTTCGCATCGTCCGAGGCGTTGAGATTATTCTGGTACAGGAGCGTGAGTGAGCTCTTCTCGTTGCTGGGCACGCCATGATGCGCGCCTGAGAACGTGCGCCCGAGAGCGGCCACAGGAAGCAGGGCCAAGCCGAGAAAACAGTGCATTGTACGAGGGAACCAGGCTCATGACGCGATCATAGCGACTGTAGTGGAAATAAGGACCACCAGAACAACGGGGTCTCGCGCATGAATCAAGGGCTTTTTTTCGGCTGCTGTCATGGAACGCCGTGCGCGGTGTTGTCTCCCTTGCGGTGAGATGGGCGCGCGACAGGTCTTTTGGCCACATTCCGGGGGGGAAGACCCTATTTAAAGGCTTTTCTTAGCGCGCCTGTGCTACGGCGGACGGACTGAGACATATTTAGCGATAGTCGAGAATAATTCGCCGTGAGGGGTTCCATCGCCGTCTTCGTCCAACGCCTGCGGCCGACTGACCCACGCCACCAGTGTCCAGCAGCGCGTTTCAGGGACCGAAAGTCGCCTGGCTGGCGCCAAGAGCCTTCAATCGAAATTAACGACCGCCATCGCTTGGGTCGTGGCGCGGCTTAGCGAGGGGCCGAGGACTTGGCTGCGGTGTCTTTAGCCGGCAGACTGGGTCGCATGTCTCACTGCAATCTTAACATCGCAGCCGTTCATGCTGACCTTCCGTAAGACTGTTCCGGACTGTGCGGGGATCAGGTTATGATCCAGGGATCGTCGGATGCTCCATCATTGATCTGGGTGGGAGATCGCCCAAGATCGACAGGGTCGCTGGGCGTCAACAGAAGATGGGGAACAAAGCTACTCCAAGAAACACAACACACTGACCACGTTGCCGTTCACCCAGGCTACTGAAACACATCAACACCGGAAGAACATCGCCAGGATACGGACTAATGGAATATAGGATATCGGGAGTACCACAGCTTTTGTGTGAAATGGACACCGTCGGAAAACAAGATGCAGCGCCGTGCAAAAGAACAGGGAAAGGAATCAAAAAATGGAAGAAGAACGAAATGAAGGCTAGTAATTCATCACCGGCGGCCCGCCATGGTTGCCTCCGGGCTTGTCCTCGTGTGTGCTATCGTGTCCACTATAGTCATCGAGCGATTTATACCCAGGCGGAGGGCCTGCGTCTCGTCCTCGGCCACGACCACGGTTTCCGCCACGGTTCTGATGGCCCCGACCACGCGAGCCAGCTCCGCGACCCCGACCTCGATATGAGCCTCCCCGACGAGGCCCATCCTCATGGTGATGGTGGCGCGGGCCGGTCGGGCGGG
>RHLO01000324.1:0-71829 GCA_003719415.1 Aspergillus olivimuriae | reverse complement strand
ATCTATATCTTAAAAACCTTTTCAATTTTAATTAGGATTATTGGGTATAGAGGGCCTGTGAATAGCTTCAAGTTTATTGTTAGACTAAATTTTTTCGTTAGGTTAAAGTAGACCAATACCTGGTAGTAGTGTGGGTCTGCTTACTAGAGACGGCTACCACCACCACCACCACCACCACTACAGAATATGCGGCAGAACCCCTATTTGACAGTAGGAATCATGTTGCGAGAAAAATGCTTACATTGTTAGCCATACATATAAGTATCAGACATTTTTTGTGGCTAAGGGGTGGAGCTATATACATTTTACAGAAGACAGCCGACCCCTCAGGCACACAAGCATCCTCAATGAAGCGTCAACTCAGCTAAATGTGACTATGACTATCATAAGGTAGGTCTGGTTTCGGTAAACATACCTGCTTTCCGGACTGCGGTAGCTCCATTTGAAAGGATAGAAATGGTCAGCAGATTGGGCAAGTGAGCCATGCCTAGCAGTTGAGCCCCAGAGCATAAAAGTGTGGAGTAGAACAGGCATAACGCAGTTGATTCATAGGAAGGCTTTTTTTCTCTAGATTATCGACATTGCTTGCTCGAGACAAATTCCGCACAGAACCCAGTACCATGTAGGGTGGACGATCAAACCCGCACCCCAGCCAATCACGTCGAAGTGATGGAACGCTATCATGAGCTCTGATATCAAATTGTATCTGTTACAAGCAGCAACCACTCTCCACCTAAACACTCTCGAGGACCTGCTCCTTGAACTCCCGCTCAACCTTGTGACCCTTGTCGTCGGTGGTGGATTCCCCGTGGAGGTTCAGGAGAGCACCGAGATCGAACTTGGGCGACTTCAGGAGCTTGACCTTGCGGATGTGGACCTGCAAGTGTGTTAGCAACGTTTCTTTCGCCCTAGATACGACATGGAAAACACGAACATTCTGGAGAGGGTAAATGCCCTGCGTAGACTTCTCAATCTCACGACCGATGACCTCGGGGATCAGCTTAGTGGTGAGCTGGGAGAGGGTACAGCTCGAGGCCTCCCGCTGAATGATTTCGGTCATCTTCTTGCGAATGGCACGGATCTGAGAAGAGCGGGCATAGGTCGTCTTCTTAATCTGGTTGGGGCGTCTCTTGGTGAAGGCAATGGCGAAAAGACGGAGAAGATACTCATCGGTGGTCTTCACGGTGACGTTGGCCTCGATGAGCGACTGCCACTTACGCACAAGGGAGCGCAGCTTATCAGTCGTGAAATCCAGCCCGTGGAAGTTGGTCAGACAGTTCTTTCCCTGGATCTCATCCACACGCAGCTTGACTTTGCGGAAAGCGTGGTCTTCATCGTTCTGGAGGTCGGCAAGCGAGACTTCGAAGATACGTCCCTTGAGCGAATCGTTCGCATTCTTGAGACCACTGGTCCGGTTCACAAGAGTCTTTCCCACACTTAAAATTTTATTAAAAAAACCAATTGTCAGTCCATCGGTGATAGTAGGGAGAACATTAAACTTCATTATATGATGAATCGGATTGAGCGAGCGCTAAACATACTCTCGGATCTGGAAGGTGGAAGGAGCCTATATAACACTTAGTGACGTTGAAGTAAACTGGACGATGACTTAACTACCTTCACAGAGTATTCATCCTTTCTAGTGAAGGGATCGACAGTTCTCTTCTTGATGCCCTTCTTGCCCTTGGACAAGCGCTTGTTCCTAATAGATAGATTAGCATGCCATTCTCATGGTGCGATAGACGGGCATTTCTTTTGTTTCGTACTTTCCAACGGCCATTGTTGCGACTCGGGTCTATCTTGATGTTATCGAGACAGACAGTTTTATCACACCACGCGGTCCGGCGGAGGGAGTCGTTGCGAACGCTTGCTGAGTCGGCGGAACGAGAGTTGAAAACAAAATCCCACAGAAAAGTCGGCTAAGCGAGCCGTCGGCCCTACCATGTGCTTATATAATATTTGACCCCACAAACACTCCACTCTGCTTTCAATTGGCCAGACTTGATAGAGCACATGATCCAGCCTCAATCCTCTCAGTATGGAACCGACAGTGTGAGTGGCAAGGTTTGTCTCATGCCTGTATGCCGATTGCCCTGCAGAAACGAGGTTACCCAGGCCATATATCTCAGTCAATTGATGTGATCTTTGCGGGTCCTTATTCTCACAACTCACATAAAGCTATATATACCATGTCATCTTTCTATGTAATCAGGTCATCCGGCCTCTGGTTTCATAGGTACATCCTTAGATGGGTGACATTGTCTTAGTAGTGAGATTATAACCATGTAACGTATTGGAGTGATATACAAGATGCTATACCTACTAGTAGATATAGAAGAAGAGAAGTCCTTGCAATGTGTACCTAGTTTTGACCCTATGACCTGGGCCCACGCAGCTCTGTAATTAGGGTACTTGGCTACCCTTACTGCCGGTGCTCGTGGATCACGAGGAGGCAACTACGGGGTACTCCATGTAGTACCTACTCCGTGCCCTGGGCAATGATGATGTAATACGTACATAGGTAGGTAAAATTCCACGGCAAGGGCCCAATGGGTGATACGTAGGTACCATCATTATTTGCTGACCACAACTGAAACTCCGCTATCCATTCCTTTTTAAAGCCATCCTCCTGGTCACTCGGTATGTCACTTCAGACCCTGTTTAAGAGCTAATTGTTGATTGCATTCTCATGAATCCTACAAGTCACAACAGAACCAACTTCTATACGGTTGCGCATATCCAATAAGTAACCTCACTGAACAGACTTAACAAAGAATGGTAGGCTGCCGCTCTATCACAAGGCGAGTTGGGCCATTGTCTCATATGCCTTAGCGACTAATAATTATTCTGACCATGTAGGGCAAACGGAAGAAATCAAGCCGAACACCACAAGGGCCGAAGAAGGTATTGCCATTTGAGCCTACGAAGTTCACTCTAACTTCAGCATAGAGAGAACCCCTTGCTACAACCTTTGCTTGTCTGTTCTGCAACCACGAGAACTCCGTTGTGGTGAAGCTCGACAAGAAACTGGGGCTAGGGAACCTATCCTGCAAGGTTTGTGGGCAGAGGTTCCAAACGGGCATCAATTGTAAGTCACCAGAGCCCTCACGAGCTGCATCCATTGACTTTGAGTTACAACAGATCTTTCTGCTGCGGTTGATGTGTACTCGGACTGGGTTGATGCATGCGATGCAGTTGCGAAGGACACAGCGAACAAATTCGAGGAGAGCGATGTCCATGGTACGCGGTCGTCCGAGTATCAGACATCCGCTGTTGAACGGGCTTCGGCACTTGATGCGACAGAACAAGCGGATGACTATGATGGTTATTGATAAATCGACAAGAACATGCGCGGGTCTTCAATATGGGCAATTCTGTGAATTTCATGAAGTCTCCATACCCCTTCTAGCACTTAGCGCGCCCGATATCTCAGCCATCCTTATCCGGCTATATCTAGATGTTTAGGTATCATCGATATACATGTCGTAGGCATCTGGTAGCCTTCTGATCATGCTTACCGAGCTCACGTTCTTGGTGGAGAATGGGTTTGATGCATGATCTCACTTGCCCTTTCTTTCCCTCCTCACCTTCCAATTCCCTCCTCATTTTCAATAGCGGCCAATGTACGGCGATTCTTTGCTTACGGAGTACAGGCAGTTCCAAGAGCAGTCCTCTATAAAGTGTAGTATCGGTCTCCAAAATCCCCGAGGCCAGGGATGATATATCTAAAGTCAAAAATGAGCATGTAAACCATGATATCAATATTCTTGACACTATGCGCCGAATGCTTACTTTTTCTCATCCAAGCCTTGATCGATGAATGCTGTAACGATCCGTAGTCTGGGAAATCGCTTTGCGAAATCCGCAACCCCAGAGGGACTGGCTATCAGATTCAGGAATAAGACTCGATCTTCTGGAACGCCTTTCTCTTTGAGAACTTCCACGGCAAGTGTAGCGGAGCCTCCTATACTATGTTAGGTGGATAATTTCAGTTGTGAAGGTCTTACCTTACCTGTCGCAAACATGGGATCAAGAAGTAGGACCCATCGATTAGAAATATCGGTAGGGAGTTTCTCATAGAATAACTTTGGTTTGCATGTTTCTTCATCTCTTTGTATCAGGATCTTCCCAATCCGAACTGACCGACAGCAATCCCTGAGCCCTTGCTCCATTGCCTCTCCTGCTCTCATGATGGAAACCCCGCATATCTTGCCCTCAAATTTCACCCCGAGGTAGTTGCGACCGACTGGTGTAGTGACGGGTTGCTCTACTACGGGCAAGTGATTGAGACCTTCTTCCACCAGAAGGCGGATGATCCGATTTGAATAAAATATAAAATCGGCGCGACAAGTTCTCTTATCTCTAATCATACTACAGAAATGTCAGTATTTGCTCCAAACAGAACCGCCTCGTAGTTTCTCGTTGTCAATTGATCTTACGTCAAAAGGGCGATCAATTGGGGTGTTTGCGGCAAAACGTGGACATTGTCATAGGGCAGAGCTTTTGACACTGTAGCCGTAGGCTTCTCTCCATCGGGCCAGTAGAAAGGCCCAACACCCTGAGCTGGCGATGGTATACGATCCTCGCCTGTGGTGGCCATGCTGGAAGTTAGGCAGAGAGACTTTCCTGCTGGAAGACGCTATCAAGTCATTCGCGGGCGGGTTGCACCGGACAAAAGCTTTAATTGAATGTAGCAATTATCATCAATTGAGGAGAAGGTGGGGTTTCGTCAGCTATCTTACAACCCGTTACATAGGTATAACATGGATACCTCACTTTACGGATACTACCTGAAGGTAGGTAGCTACGTACCTACCTACCAAGCAGAGATGCCCATGTACCATGATTTCTACAGATATTCAAGTGCTGGACCCATGCACGTATCAGTACCTTGGGCACCTAAGTAGTATTTGTCTCCGAGCCTGAGGACGAGCACGAGCCAATGATAATAACTACACAGAAAGCACGCCTCTATGAGGAACAGCAGGACTCTCACCAAGCCAGGTTGTCTGCCCAGGGAACAGCGCATAGGTAATTTCGCATTTTAATAAAACAATACCGCTCAATACCTAAGTATGTACCTAGGTAATGATTGACTGGATAAGGTAAGATCAATAATCCGCTTATCTACTGAGTAGGTACCTAGGCAGGTAGACACGTACCTACCTTAGGAGTACTATAAGGTACCTAACTCAGTGCTGTAAGTTACTGTACCACGTAAAGTACACCTACAGGCTACCTTACCTACCTAAGGACACAACCGACCCCAGTCCTCGTCTGGAGGTATCGTCGCTGGGTACGGTACGGCGTGAGTACACCGCGCTTGTCTGCAGGTACCCCACTCTGTACTCCGGAGTACAGCCTTCGGTAGGGCGGGACATTCCACTGTCAATGCTGGTTGCGGTTTGGTCTCGGAGACCTCCTTCCTCAGCTTCGTCCTTGTACAGGGTATGGAACCTGGAACTATCCCATGAAACATACAGTAAATATCCTCTTTACCATTTCCCTGGCTAAGGGTAGGCTGCGCAACCGTCCTGTTTCGTGATCATTGGCAACTTCTAGCTAAGACTAAAACTACAGATCTCAGCATTGCCATACGCCCCATAGTGTGAATGTCATATAGCAACTGTCTCAGTCAGACGTGCTTTCGTCCATGAACCAGAAATGCTAGTGTGAGTGCCCAGTCGCTTCTGTGCTAGCCTTGATCTAACTTAATCAGCTGTGGTTGAGACTGGGCTGGGAGATTAGCTGCTGTGAACTGTCATTCATTATTTCCACCCTGTTCCTTTTCCCCGTTCATAATTGTCGCCTTCCAACACACTACACAAGCAGCATTGGGTATTCTTGGAATTCCACCATGCATCAACGGACTAGAAAGCTTGTTACCTATGGTAAAGGGGCTCCAACCCAATCCCGAGAACGTAAGGAGCCCGGTTCTCAAGCCCAGGATTCTTCCATCGACATAGCTGTTGAAAGCACTTTTCAAGAATCTGCACAATCACAACGCTCCTCTTATCGTACAATACGCGAAGAAGAACAAATGCCTCCATGTCCAATACCTCGAAACTCGATGACCCGTTCTGTCTTACCTGAAAATTTGCCTGGCCACGCGCACGTCATTCTGGAAGACGAAGCCAGTCCACGCATCAAAAGAAGGCGCACTACTTCTGGGAGAAGCAAGAAGATAACGGACGGCCAGCAGTATACCGATACACTTGGAGCGTTTGATAAAGTCTTTGGTGATTCTAATGTAAAAGCAGAACTAGATTCGCCAAGTACTAAAAATTGTGGGCAGAAGACAGGCACGTCGGCAACTAGACACAGTGGCTTTGTCGAATCTCGCCAACTAACATCGGTCGATGAAAATGATGCAGTTGAAAATCGAATTTGCTTTGGTCGACACCATACCCTCGATTCGAGAAACCGCTCACGACATGCTGATGTTCATAAAGACTCGGCGACCTCGCTGCACGGCAATCAGCAGGGTAGTGATACAACACCCACGCGACGGCGACTAGTTGATCATCTGGCATTGACTGAGAAACCGTCTATTGGAATGACTTATGCATCAGGGGAAAGCCGGGTGGACCAGGGCGCCTCTTTCTCCAATAAAACACCCTCTCCTACCCCTTCCGAACGAAACGAGAAGCAAACCACAATATCATATCCTCCTTTTGACCCCGGGCACCTTTCTCACCCCGGAACATCACAAGAGCGTTCACCTCAAGTGCCCATCAACCTCAGAGGCTCCAAAGTAACATACGCTCGACAGCGATCTTTTTTAAATGACTTCTCTTTAACGGGAGGTGACGAGGAATTGTCTGATATGGCACAAGCACGATACCCACCCTTACCTATCTCAAAAGCAGCGTCATTTGCAGATGATGAAACCAGTGATAGCATACCCGTCCGCAGTATTCACGAACTAAGACAATCTGGGGATAACGTTCGCTTTCGAGAAACAGTCGACTCCATATTTGAAGAAATTGAGGACCCCGAAAACCAAGTTTCCGAACGATGCACTGGCTTTACACAGCTATGTGAAAAGCTCCTAGATCCCCAATTCGCCTGCCGATTCTCGGAATACGGTTTTGACCAGAGACTTGTGAAAAATATGGCAAATGACCTTGATCTGCTTTGTGCTTCTCTGGCCCTATGTGCCTATAGAATTGCTTGCAACAGCGGCTTTTTCTCCCTAGTTCTCTCGAGCACAATCTGGGAACGACTTCTGACCCTGGCACCTGGACTAATTGGCACGGATGAAGATCTCTCTGCACTGTTCAAGCAGTCGTCGCTTTCTCTACCTAGAGCTACGAGAGCATCTATGAAAAAACTTCTGCCGAAGTTATCATCTGCAATTTGTGGAAGCCAAGGGATGCTGACAATATCCCCACAGTTCTTGATTCTCTCTAGTATTCATCATGTCTTGCAAAGGCTCCGGGAAAAGGGAAATGCTATACAGCCAATGTCAGCGTCACTGATTGATCTTCACGTGCAATTACTGCTCCCAGAGACTACAAAAAATCAGCCGTCTGCCCTGTCACCAAAAGACTCCCACATATCTGTCTTAGTGTTTTCCATACTGGAAACATATACAGTATTGTCTGGGCCGTTAGATACCAACCAATGCTCCTCGTTCTACCCACTTCGACGCCTCCATGGCTTGCTCTATGCAGACCAGACCAAGCAAAGCCAGGAGATCAATCTCTATGTTCGGGTTATTTTGAACTTGACAAACAAAGATGCATCTTTGTGTGATGCATTTGCTACTCCCCAGCTACTATCGGGGTTTGTCAAAATCATCACAGCGGGTTTCACGGACGTGACAGGGAGTTCTATCAACACTGAAAGCGCCTCTCTCAACGCAGGCATATTAGCACTAGGTGCTTTGATCAATTTGGCGGAGAAAAGTGATAAGTCAAGAGCCATGTTTCTGGGGTCAATGTATGATACGGTACCCATATTTCACGCTCTTCTCCATCAATTCTCTATTGGTATTGGGTTTGTCAGCCAGGTAGGATCATTACCCCCTATTGTCCTAGGTGCTCATGCCTGACAAGGCTTTAGGCCCATTCGGAGCCTGAGATGCATCATAGCGTCGCTCTCGGTTATCTGTCTACCCTTATAGTCATAGTCTGCTTGAACATGGATGCCCATTCCATCGCCGTTGAGGTACTTGGAGATAAGGGGGTCGACCAAATTCTTTCAACAGCCGAAGAATTCAGGCAGCATTATCAACGAGTTGAACAGGATTCGTATTCTTTCGAGGCTCGAGATGATGGGGGCTCTCCCTTTACGGCACGATTGGACTGTATAATATGCCGTGTGCGACAGAGGCAACTGGAGGGTCAATAAGGCAAAAATTCAGTTGAATCACCATCGACAAAATGGATTCCCAGCGCTGCCCTCACCTGTCTTCGACATCTCATCTTCTCAACTTGATCAGGAGAGGGTGAATGCCCCATCAACATCAACAATAGATCCCGCATCGCACATGATGCACCTCATTCAGTTGTCGTGTTCCTAAACTATGTACTAGAAATCCTGGACATTTAGGTGGTTTTATGTATATCTATGTGTATGTGCGCGCGCATGGGTGTTCATAGCTATTTCTCAAATACGATTGAATGTCGTCTATTTATGTATCCAGTACCCACAAGTATTTATCTAGGAGGAATGGTCGTCTTCGGGACGGGTACCCAGGTACCTACATGGACTAGCTTCGATATGTAGCTAGGGATCCAAATTTCATATTCGGGTGTCGATGAGGGTAGATATTCACTCAATACCTATCTTCCTTTCCTGTGTGCCAATCGGGAATGTTGTTGCAGGGACTTGAGAACGTCATTATACTGGCTCTTGAGATGGGGCAGCATCTGGGTGCATACCTTACAGAGTCAGTTTCTAATAGATCTTGTATACCTAGGTAGAATTGAGGGATCACACAGTCCTTTGGATAATATTCATACATTCATGACTGTCTTATACTGTCTTACCTATTAAGACCCATTTTATGTACTCCGTACACTCATCATCTTTACTCCGGAGTAGGTATTGTCAATGACCCTCTGTGGATACCTTCTTAGACTGAAAGTTGATCCCGGATTAGTCAGTCGCAGCCAGTCAACGGCATTTCTGTATGTTTGGCCTGTTTGCATCCAGAGACTGAAAGCTCCCTCCCAACTCGCAAGGGTTCAGCAGATCATTTGCCACTGTCGAGAGTGAGTGTTCTCTTTCTGAACAAATATTCTCTTCAACAGGGTTCTTGGCCCATTAATTCACACATGTGGTGCTCTTAATGTATCCATTTACATGTGGCATTCTCCAATGAACTATACGGCATATCTCTTTTGATTCCTTCTTGAATCAACAAGTCCGGCTCCAATTTGCCAATCTACCGAGGATACCTCACTCTAACAAGCTGTCTCCAAAGACGACAAAATGCCTGCCGCACCAAAGCAGCGGAAGATAGCTATTGTCGGTAGTCGATCAGTGGGTATGAGAACATCCCATGCCTCATCTTTGACTCCATCATACTTACTGCAGGGCTTTACAGGCAAATCTTCTCTGACCGTCCGATTTGTTGAGCACCACTTCGTAGAGAGTTATTATCCCACTATTGAAAACACCTTCAGCCGAATTATCAATCACAATGGTCAAGACTTTGCGACGGAGATTGTCGACACTGCTGGTCAAGTAAGATCGATGGTAGTGGGTTTTCCACCCACGAAGGCTAATGCAGAACTAGGATGAGTACAGTATCCTAAATTCCAAGCACTTCATTGGGATTCACGGGTATATCATCGTCTACTCTGTCTCTTCCCGTCAATCTTTTGACATGGTCAGAGTCATCCGAGACAAGATATTGAACCACCTCGTGAGTATAGCATGGCCGTTTAAAGCATCAGGAACTGAAACTCTTCTAGGGAGCTGATTCTGTACCCCTTGTGGTTGTTGGGAATAAGAGTGACTTGAAGTCTGAGCAGCGCCAGGTCTCTCTGGACGAGGGTCGACAGTTGGGGGAGGAGTTTCACTGTGCCTTTACCGAAGCTAGCGCACGTCTTGGTTATAACGTTGATCGTGCCTTCAGTCTAATGATAGGAGAGATTGAGAAGTCACAGAATCCAGCACAGCCCACAGGGGGCAATAAGTGTGCGGTCATGTGATACTCGCCTGGATAGAGATCCTGTGGGAGAGTTGAGAGCTCTGATATCACGTTCGAGTGGCGCATCACTCTTGGTTTATTACTATAATATCTTGCTTTCCCTAAATAAGAATTTCATAAGCGTGGCAGAGGGTACATTCTTCTTTTTGTCCTTCTCCTTGTTGACACACACTCTCCAGAAGAAGGGACGGATTTTTCTCCTCCAGTGGATGTGGATGGGCAGGGGACGGTGGAAAGGGTGTGTTCGAATCCGCAGTTATAATATATACGGTACGCCCTGATTCGTTTGAGTAGAAACCTCGTCTTATGGAATTAAGTAAATGACATTCACATGCGAGTTACACACATGCTTACTACAACAGTTAATACAATGTAGAATCCTCGCGGCGATGGACACAACCCATCTGCCCTCAACTTTTCTCACTGCTACTTGGCGCTGATATCCGGCCTACCTAGCTTCATTGCAAGGTGCCTTCCCACAAAAAGTGGACATGCTATATGACGAGGCCTCATAGCCCTATGGAGCAAAACCATACCTTCTTCAAAAGTCTATCAAAATCCCTTTGACCAACATAAATATATCACTCATCCACCAAGAAAACGTCGTGGGGGATATACAGGTAAAGAGTATGGATGCTCTATGCAGAAGCAATTGCCACTCACCATCAAAACTGACCGTGAATATCTAATTTCACAAGAGTAGTTTTCTGGATCCATGGCGCTGAAAAATGTGCACCAGAAGCCGTATGATATTGATGTTTTTTTTTTTTTTTTTTTAAGTCCATCAGAGGTGTGGGTGTGAGGCTCTCTTCGAGACACCCCGACACAAGAACAGTGCAAAGAAATGGACTCAGATGGGAGATGATGAACATACCCCAAAAAAAGTGTCATGGACTTTGGGATACGCAGTAATTCGAAAAAACTTCAATGCAACTGTTGTCCAGCTGTTCGACCCAGAAAATGCTACAATAAGTACACTCTGTATATCTAAATGTACACGGTACGGAGAAGGTTAATGTATTAAGAAACCAGCATGTAACAGGTATTTCGCTGTACGGTAAGAAGACACTACCGTAGTGCCCAAAGGTAATCATGAGTATACTGTAGGTAGTTAAGGTAGGTAGGTAGTAGTAGTACTACAGAGTACTACTACACAGAAGTACGGGGCCACTTGGAACCTTCCGGATCCGTGGTCCCTTACCTAGGTATTTCCACGCGGGGCTTGCTTATGCCCTAATACGGAGTAGCTTAGAGTCCACCACCGAGTTTTTACCCCTCACTCTGACCATTCCGACGATATTCTCCCCACTTACCATTCCAGCAGTCGGGCTTTCTTCACAGGACTGCGTCTGTCATCAAGATCCGAACGCATTCAGTCTTAGTTCTCAGGATATCAAGAAAGATGCTCGATCTAGCTGATTTTGTTGCGGAACGCGGTGGAAACCCGAATAGGGTTAAAGAGAGTCAGCGAAAACGGTTCGCTCCAGAAGAAGCCGTAGATGAAGTCGTCGCATTATATGAGGAGGCTCGACGCGGTATGTGTTATTTGAAAGCTATTCTCGCCTTCTGTGAGGAAACTTCGACCTGCTAATAGCACAGCAGCCCGTTATGCGGTGATGCAAATTGGCTCCCAGGTGAATGGACTCCTCAAAGAAATCGGGAAGAAGAAGAAGGTCTGTCCAGTCAAATATCTATGCATTTTGCCACTCAAATGATTACCCTTTGCATTATATACTGATAACTGTGTCTGCCTAGAACAAGGAGGATGCAACCGATTTGCTTAAACAAAAGGCGGAGCTGGATAAGTCCAAAAGAGATGCCGAGGACTTTGCAGTCCAGAAAGAGGCTCAGCGAGATATGAAACTTCGATCAATTGGAAATTACGTCCATGAATCAGTTCCCGTCAGCAACAATGAAGTAGGCACTTTGCCCCATATTGAAAACATATAGAATTATCATGAATTGAGAACAGGCCCATCTAACATTCGACTACCAGGACGACAATGCTGTCATCAGGACATGGGCTCCCGAGAATACCGTGGTCGAAAGGCGCGACTGTCTCTCCCATCACGAAGTTTTAACCAGGCTCGACGGGTATGACCCTGAACGTGGCGTGAAGGTTGTGGGCCACCGTGGCTATTGTCTGACAGGTTATGGTCTCTTCCTTAACCTAGCGCTGATCAACTATGGCCTGGAGTTTTTATGGAAGAGGGGCTACAAGCCCAATCAGCCCCCTCAATTCATGCTGCGGGAAATGATGGCAAAAACGGCCCAGCTCGAACAGTTCGACGAAGAATTGTACAAGGTCACAGAGAACGAAGACAAGTCTACTGACAAATATCTTATTGCCACATCCGAGCAGCCCTTGTCAGCTTTGCATGACTCTGAGTGGCTCCAGGACAAAGATCTTCCTATTAAGTACAGATTCGGCGGGGATTTTGCCAGTGACTCGTGACTAATGGTTCATATAGGTATGCCGGGTACAGCACATGCTACAGAAAAGAAGCAGGCTCCCATGGAAAAGATGCCTGGGGTATTTTCCGTGTTCATCAATTCGAAAAAGTAGGCGATCCCCCCGTGCCGTCAATGATGCTTATCATTGACCCGCTCTGACTTGATATAGATCGAACAATTCGTCATCACCAATCCTGAAAAATCATGGGAAGCTTTTGATGAAATGATGTCTACGTCGGAGGAATTTTATAAATCGCTGGGGCTCCCTTACCAGGTTGTTTCCATCGTCTCAGGTGCCCTTAACAACGCAGCCTCGAAGAAGTATGACCTCGAGGCGTGGTTCCCCTTCCAGGGAGAATATAAGGAGTTAGTATCCTGCTCTAACTGCACTGACTATCAAGCACGAGCATTGGAAATCCGTCACGGTGTCAAGAAAACAACGGACGCGAAAAAGTCGTATGTGCATGCGCTCAATGCCACTTTGTGCGCCACAGAAAGAACGCTTTGCTGCATTCTGGAAAACTACCAGACTGAAGAAGTATGTGAATTATCTGATCTTTACGGTCACCGTACTAATGCTGTACACAGGGATTTGTTGTACCTGAGCCTCTTCGCAAGTACATCCCTGGTGCACCCGAATTTCTCCCGTTTACCAAGGAGCTCCCTAAAGACAGCACATCTCAGAAGTCGAAAGGAAAGCAGGCCTCCAAAGCTGCCAGCGGCACAAAAGACGCTACTAAGAAGTTAGAGAACTTGCAAGTGTGATCGGTATTGAGGGTTCTCGAGCCGTTCTGGACGTTGGATACGCTATTCCGTATTATCGGCAGCATAAAATATTGTATTGCTTTCACTACAGCATTGTTAAGACCAGCCCTGAATACTTGAGAAATATACCCATCCTTCCACTTGTAGCCGATGGTTTCACACACTCTCACTCGCAGTGTGCAGTCGTATAATTGTACTCAAATGTAGTTAGGGACGCCTGTCTTATAAGCTATGCACCTTCCGCATTTGCTAATTGTTCTGGAGGGGCAGGATAGCTCGTGTCCATTTGACATGTGCGTGTTCTTAGTAGGAAGAGGCTAGTGTGAACCAGACGCGACAACGGGAACGGAGAAGGAAAAAAAAAAAAAAAAAGGGAGAGGGAGAGAGAGAGAGACGATGTGGTGTGGACGGGTGACTGGTGAGACATTTGCTGTTTTCGATTAGGGTTACGGACGATCACTGACTGGGTAGGGAGACTCTTGCTGAGAATATCTCCCAACACTATCCGCAACACCAAAGACCCTGAATGGGGACTGTGGATGGATTATCCAGCGGGGCAGTCGGAGGCTGGCTGAAGAGCAAAGAAAGAAAACAATAAGACATGACGGAAAAAATAGTTGTCAGATCTCGTTCCTGGCAGTACTTCGTACGGAGTACTGGGTAGGTACCTACCTAGGTAGGTAAACATGACCACCGTCTAAGGTAGGTTGGCTCTCGAAAACCACAGCCATGATCAACCTCCCCTACTCCGGAGTACCGTTCAACCCGACCGGTCCGGTCCATATCTCCATCAGTCGTACGGAGTACTCCGGTAGTGAGTCTGATCGGCAGTGTTGGTTTTCCCCCCAGCCCTAGAACGTGCCGATCAAAGAACGGGCGCGGGAGGGTGGACCTGGTTTGTATCTTTTTCGACTGTTGCTGCGGCCAGTGGCTGAGTTTGCGGCACATTCATCTTACCGACTGACTTGTTTACAGTACTTTCGTTCGATCGGATTGAGGTTCAGCTTTCAGCTCCCAGCTCTCGGCCGGGGGTGTACTTGCATGCATGCAGGGTATGGATGAACTATTGAGTGGGGAGGGGTCGTTGACGTTGACGATGACGGGTCGGATCCTGGCGCTGGGTAGTAAGTACTCCGGAGTACCTAGTACCTAGTATGTAGTATGTAGTCGGTGGTCGTCCAGGTGTTGGTCTGATATTCTTTGTTTGATTGAGTGTTATCTCTGAGAGAATACGATGATGGTCGAATGGCAGATTTCCATACTATGTGCTACATGCGACACCCTACCTAGGTACAGGCTACATAATCTATGCATCAGCGCCACCTGCATTCCGGTACCTGTGCTGTATGATGTCGGTGCCTGCGTAGATGGGAGAAATAATGGCTGTGTGCGCCCTGCGAGGGACAACATCTGGCTTGTTGTACGGAATGGCTGACTGAGTATGGTGTAAGGATGGATGGACGGGGTCGGCCTCGTAGATCTGGTGGAAGGTAGAGTAGTGCAGTGGCAGTGGCAGTGGCAGTGGCACAGGGCATCTGGCGATCCATTCTCTATGCTCTTAATGTGTTGTACATCTATCATGTATCAAGTACAACATGTCCACTGCATACCGACCTCCCCTCCATCCACACATTGACTAAAGTCTTCTAGACCAATTTATCATCAAGATAGAAAGAGTGCGTGTGTGAGTGAGAGAGAGACAACGAAATTACCGCCACTTCCCACCGAACATCCACCTCCATAGAATTACTCCATACCAACACCTAAAACTGACCGATCTATACAAAGTAAAAGACCACACTATCCATCCCCCCTGGCAGAAGCCAAGCGCCCTCCCCATCAAAGGGATAAACCGCCCTCATTCCAAGCGACCGCCACCAACAGCCAAAGTAAAAAGGACCGCTATCGACACGGCGGCGCCTGGAAGAAAAGCAAGGACGAAAGGGCGGGAAATTAGAGGCCATGCAAGGCGTGCTGTGTGTGAATTGCGGTCCTCCTCGGAAACTGGATGGCGCGAACCTTGCTCGCTGCCTCGGTGACTAGGGCGGTAGGTAGGTGCGCCGTACAGAGGGAGTACTACTGTTCAGCATGATCAAATGCAGGAGAGGAGTTTCTATCCCATGTGTGTGTGTGTGTGTCTGGATGTGCGTGCATATGTAGGTAATAAGTGGGCGGATATGGATGGTAGGTACGGAGTAATTGTCGGTGACGGCGGAAAGACCATGGTTGTGCGTGGTCTTTAGACACAAAAGCGTGGTCTTTCCGCGCTGTGCGTTGGTGCCTTGAACATTCCAGGCACGCTATACCCAGTTTGTTTTAGGGCCATTTCTATGGTCACAGATATCGGCGTGCTTTCTTACACTCGGCGCGTACATCATATAAGGAGGCAAGAACATATAAGGGCCTGTGATGTAGCCTCGTAGATTCTTGATTTCTTGTGCCTTTGTTCATAAGAAGGCGTACAATACTGGAGGTTCTGCTATTTCTGTCTCCTGGAACGTTTTCACGTGTGCCACTTACTCAATATGTCTCAGACGAAGATGTTGCACGAGGACGTCGATTGGAACGCCTTTGTTCAGCAACCTGATAATAAAACAGAAGGCAGATTCACGGAGGCTACAAAGCGTCGCATTCTCCATGTGAAGCTGAATTTCCAAAAGTATTGTCCTTTCTCTTTATGCGAATGTCTTCGCTGATTCGGTGTCCATTCCAGATTCTCATCCAAATTAAACCCGCCAAAATACGAACACTGGATCAAAAATATCACACTGAGGCTAATCGAAGGTTTCCTGCGCTGGTATCTCAATGAGCACAATATGAAATATCAGTCTGGATTCTTGGTCTTCGCCCGATACTTCCGGATCTTCTGGTGCGAAGAGATGGACAGCCTCTTCCCTTACGACCTCAGACGCAGGATGACAAGGGCAGGTCACTACCCATCGATCATCAATGCTAGAAACTAATTTGGTTAGCTGGTATGCACCACTCTTACTGACGAGTACGAACTTGATATGGGAGCAAAGACGCAGCCGCCTATCAATATTGACGACCTCCTGTACAAGACGTACCACATCATGGCACTGACTATCGTGCATTTCGCGACTGTTCGGTGTCGGCATCAACACAGTTGCCTTAGGAAGATGATGTCGTCGACATCCGCACGGCCCGGGACTTTGGTTGAGTCTGTGGGATACATGAGGAGCCGCGACTCCCTAAAATGGAAGGATATCGAGCTTTACATGGTGAAGCACCCGGAGAACCCAGCATGTCAGACGCTTCTTATGAGGGTTACGCATCGGCTTAACAAAGGCAAAAGGAATAAGGGTGTCGCGTAAGTCTTCTACCCTGTTCTCATACACCTTGCTAACCCTTACAAGCCCAGTCTTCACTTATACCGAAAGAAATGACAACCTTGGCCTATGTGCCATTCAAGACATATTGGAATTTGCCTTTCGCGATGATGCATTTGCTAGCGAATATATTAAAGAGCCGAGGGATATCTGGCGGTACACCCACGTGCCAAACCACCGACTCAGCACCCCTATTCATTTCAAGGAGGAAGTCCAAGAGATCCCAGTATTTCGTCGTGCAGTGAAGGATGCAGAAGGGCGGTGGATCACTCATCCAACAAGTGCCTTGCCGTATAAAAAGCTCCAGGAAGATGAAGTCGCGACAAGCAGGGAAGATGGATCCAAGGTCCCAGGTTCTTTGTATAAATATCGCAAAGGGGCTGCTGAAAACCTTAGTAAGTCGTCCGTTCATGAAAACAGAGATTATTCAGGTGCTCACATCTGTGAAGGGCACTTAGATGAACACTCCAGGAATGTTATCATGGGCCACAGCCGGAGTCACACATTTGCATACTATGTTCAGGTCCAGGACGATACCCAATCCGCCTTTATGGGTACCCCAACCAGAGACGCTTTGATAAAGCTCGCAACGAATTCGAGTTTGACCCGAGATGCATCTGTGCCGCAACATTTGAGTGATAAAAAGAAACAAGAAATTGAGCGACTCACCGAGCTCACTCACCTGAAGCGCACGCGTGATCAACTCCGGCGCGATCTGATCGCACAATACCATCAGCTGCACAAGGCTCGAGGGACCACCCTGTATTCTGAATTTGAAAGGGCCCAGAGACAGGTGAGAGCGAAAAGGAAGAAGTTGCATAAAACGGCCAAAGATGAGCAGCATGACAATTTCTTCAAGCATGTCGGAAACCGCATCGTCGAGGGAAATTACAAGGGGCAACCCCTTACCTTCGAGCCCGACATATCGCATGTTGTTCCGGAGAGAAAAGCCCTTGCTGACCTTGAGTTCAAGAATCGGGATGTCGATAAAATCAGCGACGCAGAGCTACTTGAGGATCGTATCCGATCTCTTGAGATGCGACTGGCTCTCTATCACCTAGAGGTACCGAAAACCCTGCAGAATCGCATCAACTTCCGTGAACCTTCACCTGAAGTGCCTAGCTGTCCGGAAGTATTGCATAATCTTCCGCTTGAGAGCAAAAGTGGACTTGAATGCCCCGTATGCCTTGGTCGTCCTGGTATGCATTCACGCGCAAGACGGTACATCTATGCCCGGAAAGATACGCTGCAGAGGCACTTCGAGACGCATAACTTGAAACAGAAGTTCCCAAAAGGACGGACGTGTGATTATCCTGGATGCGAGGAGGTCTCCTACACTCTCTCCAGGTACAAGCTTCATCTGGATATGGTACACAAGATTTCTCTATGATATCATGTTTTTACCCAATTGGATTTGTTTATAATTATACCTTTCAAGACCATCTGCAGGCAAGAGAAGCCGGCAGAACGGCTCCGGCCAAAATAAATAATCGCTTATCAGTGCCATCCTCTCCTATTGATGAAGTCTAGCAAAGCTGAATTCGAGGATACTGTGGCGGACCCACAGTATTTGGTGATTCAACAGCCGCTCTCATTGAGCAATCAAGGTACACTATTACTTTTGACCTGTCACAATCTGTTGATCTATGATTTGTTTTGTTTGACTCAGTCAGCTAGCTTGTGGTCGACAACCTAGTTCCAATAACCAATGTCCGTTCGGCAGGACCATCATGATGAATACGAATTCAGAACAAAACCCAAAGGAGAGTCTCAATACATAGTATCAACAAGGTCATTTTTCTCCTAGCAGCTGACTGATAGCCATAGATAGTCGAGTCCTTCCCGTGGTACCCGAGGTGTAGCCCTGCGATGGTTTACGGCCAATATCACATAGTTCCTCTCTGGATGGTTATCAAGTGCCTGATAAGGCTGGATAGCTAAGAGGCTTATAGTGCATACCCCTGTACGTATCCTCATACGACCGGTCTTATTCAGGCACTGGCGTTTACCGAAGGAGCTAGTGGTGGAATCCGGACATTTTATCCAAGTAAACAAAACCATCCCTTGCATTCACCTCACAATTACCCGTGCAGCAATAAAAGCAACAAAGGGGCCTGCGCAACCGAGCTGGAATCGTTGGCTTTTCCTCAATCGAGCCCAGCATTCTTGGCTTCAAAGATTTATTTCCCCTCCCCAAAAACTATCCCACCGCGCAGAAAGTCATGATGTCGTCAACGAGGTCTCCCGTCAACCAGGAGTCGCAGGTCGATCGGTCTCTCAACTGGAGAGCGTCCGCAGGATTTAACATTCTAGCAATTTCCTTCGCAGTGGCAACAGTAGGTTAATCCCCCCTTGGGTAAATGAAAGGCGACATAATTGATGCCAATAGGTACTAGGATATGCTTCTCTATGATGTGGTAAGCGGTCAACCCGGTGCTATCCTACCTTTCATGCTCGACCTCATACAGCCTAGGTCCTTCCGGTGATACCAACTGCTCTCCGTGAAAGGGTCCATCTGACCCAAGGGTCTGGTAAGCATCTCATCCACACGTCGGCCACCTTGTGTGCCCAATGCTGGACGACGGACAAGCACTCATGCCGATGGAGCAGAACAGCGATGGCTCTCGATCCTCCTCGCCACTTACGGAGCATCCATGGTCATCTTCTCAGGTAGGCTTTCCGCTGTTCGCCACGCTGAGCTAGCAAAATTGCTAATGACAGGCAGTTCTCAGTGGATTTATCGGGGATCCTTGCCATCGGCGGTTGGCGTTCATGGCGGGCGTAGCCACTCTGGCGGCTGGGACGGTCCTGATCTGTGTGGGATCCCATCTCGCCCTGTGGATTGTCGGTCGTCTCTGTCAAGGCGCCGCGGCCGCCGTGGTTTGGACTGTTGGGACCACCATCCTGGCCGATAATTTCCCCGAGCTCCTTGGCCAGGCCCTGGGATATTGCTCCATGGCGGCAATGGTCGGCACGGCCCTGGGCCCCCTGCTTGGGGGGATTCTCTATGAGCATGCGGGCTACTATGCCCCGTTCGGACTGGCTTTTGGCCTGATCGCGCTGGATTTTGTGTTCCGCATACTGATGGTCGAACCAGTCAAGGCCGCAGACAAAACCTGCCATCGGACGCCAGTCGCCGACCAGGAACGAGATCAACAAGAGGACGAAAAAACACGCGATCTCGGCGACAGCAGATTACCAACACTGGCGAGTCCGCCGCCAGTCAACCAACGGGTCCGATACTCGCCTCTGCTGTGTTTCCCTCGATTTATTAGTTTGGTCTTCGTGTATCTCTTCGCCGCGATGACTATGACTTCCCTGGATAGTGTCCTTCCGCTCTTCGTCCGGGACACATTTGGATGGGCCCAGACCGGACAGGGGCTGATATTTCTGCCACTGATCATACCTCGGGCAATTGACCCCATAACAGGATATCTGATTGACCGGTGGCCGAAATTTAGGCTGTATTTGGCCATAGGGGCGCTTTTTGGGACCACGCCGGTGCTAGTTTGTATGCGCTACGTCGATGACAACACGCTTCCAGACAAGATCCTGCTCTGTTCGCTACTAGCCGTGTTGGGGCTTTGTATGGGCATGATAGAAACGCCGATTTTAGTGGAG
The DNA here is from genome assembly GCA_003719415.1 of Aspergillus olivimuriae. NCBI lineage: Eukaryota > Fungi > Ascomycota > Eurotiomycetes > Eurotiales > Aspergillaceae > Aspergillus > Aspergillus olivimuriae. The sequence continues at coordinate 51,474 of RHLO01000324.1, read as the reverse complement.
CTCGCGTCTTGCTTGCCACCGATGGATGAGACCCATAGCAGGGGACCAGGAAGTACAACCGCTTGGGTGTTTGGCATTTCTCACAGTGCTTTTGCCGCCGGAGCATTGATCGGGCCATTTCTCGGTGGCTTTATTAGAGACGCTTATGGATGGGCTACAATGGCTTGGGTTCTGGCTCTGCCAACCGGTTTCTCCGGTCTCTTGGTGTTGGCCGGCTCTATACGGGAGCACTCTCTCTGCTGAGCAATAGGACGGGGTGGCATGGAGACAGAGAGTTGCATGTGCTTATATATTCTCGGGAGAGGGGGTGTACTCAGGCTGCCTATCATATCATGTTCCCTTTCTTCGTCCCTGAGATAAAGTCGAATTGAAACACTGCGCCAATTTTATTCCACCGTTCAATAGCCATAAGTAAAGAGTCTTTCAGGTTCCTTCCTTTTTAAACGAGTCTCGGGGGATTCCCATTTGCGCCGCGAGCAAACGCAAGCTCGGAATCTTATAGATATCCGGTCCTCGGATGGCTTGGTATCCTTTCGTTCGTAGGCGAGCTATCAGACGCATCACTCCCAACGAGTCCCCACCCAGATCGAAAAAGCCTTGGTCCAGCCGAATATCTTTCGGAGGACAGCCAAGGATCTCGGCTACCGCCTGTTGGAGTTGCTCTTCGGCCTCGGTGGTCGGTCCCGCATGACCATCCGTACTGGCCTCATCTCTCCAACCACACATCGGAGTCTCCCGTGATTGCGCCAACTGGCAAAGGCGGCGCCGGTCAATTTTCCCCGTCGCCGTCAGCGGCACCCGTCGCAGCGGAATATACTTGGACGGCAGCATGTAGGAAGGTAAACGTCGGGCCAGTGCTACACCGAGCGCTCGCGATAGGGTTTGGAAGGCCACGCTCATCTCGGCCAGGAGGCGCTCAGGATCGGCTTCGGAACCGCCGCCATCAATGAGGCGGATAAAGGCCACGACGAACGGGGCGGAATTATGCGGCCGTGCCAACTCCACGGCCGCATCCTGCACCTGGGTAGAGGACTGCATGAGATGATACTTCACTTCGTTCAACTCTAGTCGTTGGCCGCGCAGCTTGATTTGCCCGTCCATGCGTCCCACAAACAGCAGACTCCCATCCCTGGCGGAGCTGTACCGCACAATGTCCCCCGTCCGGTAGACGGGAATCCGCCGCTGCCCGGAGCGGAATGTGCGGAGCCAGAAGGGGGCGGCCAGGAATGTGGCCTGGGTCCGGTCTGGGTCGTTGATATAGCCCCTACCCACTATGGGCCCCTCTATCAACAGCTCGCCTGGTGCTCCCACAGGGACAAGTGTCTCTGGATCTTCCGGGTCAACGACCCACAGTGCTGCCGAAGTGCTCGTTCCAATATTGTTGGGTTCACCGTCCGGTGGCATGAAGACTTGTTCAATGCTGGCGATGGTGCACTCGGCTGGGCCATATGCATTCACCACACGCGCCTGATTCCCCCAGATAGAAACATCGCACTGATTCATGGCCTCCCCAACGAGAATCACCCGTTTGACGGTGGGGAGGTCTGGTGGGTGAAGGGTTCGTGCCACCGATGGGGTAAGAAGCAATGTGTTGACGGCAAATCTATCGATACTTTCCGCCAGCCTGTCGGTGCGACCACTCTCATCCGGTACGCACACACATCCGCCCGTGGTCAGAGTGAACAAGACCTCTGCGATACTAGCGTCAAATGCACAGGACGCAAATTGAAGGATACGCGTGCCGGAGTCAAAGACCTTGCTTGCAAGGCCATGCTTGACATTGGTGGCAAAGGATCGATGTTCGATGACAGTGCCTTTGGGAGACCCGGTTGACCCTGAAGTGAATGCCGCATATAGGGCATGGGAGGGCGTCACATCTGACTCCACCGGAGACTTCGGACTTATATTATCGCCCCTGACGTCAGCCAGTGCGTGATCGCTTAGTGTGGAGAATGCTAGTCCCGACACGGACTGGTCCAGTTTGAGGAACAGGTACTCCTTGGCAGTCAATAGCACACGGGCTCCGACCTGGCGACAGATACTGACCAGTCGTTCTCGGGGAAAGGATGGTTCCAAAAGTACAAACGCAGCGCCGCTCTTGATCACTCCCAGCATGGCAACGATGAGCCATTGAGACCGCGGAAAGCATAGAAGGACAAAGGTGTCGGGCCGAACATGGTGATTTTCCACCAAATGTGCTGCGATGCGGGAAGAGGATACATCTAGCTCCCTGTATGTCATTTCACCGTCCCACGCAGCAATTGCCGGGGCCTCCGGCCGAGCCTGGGTGATATCAGAAATGATCTCATGGACACATTTGTCAACGGGGGCAGGAATGGATCGGTTCCACTGGTGCACCAGCGCCAATTCGTCGGGACTGATTCCGGAGACCTCAGCGAGTGTGTCGGATGGCGCCGCTTGAATGCGCCGGAGAGTGGCATTGAAGTGCCCCAGAATGCGTGCGGCTTCGTCATCGGTCATCTGGGCCCGATTGAAATGCGCGACGACCATCATGGCCCTTGTTCTCGTCAACTTGCATTCGAGCACCCAGTTGTACCCATGAGCACGCGCATGGAATCCACCATCGACAAGGGCACCGAGGATATCAGGGAGCGGCTGGCTCGGTGGCTGCACCACCAGCAAATTCTGGAAGTCGGTCGCCGCAGCGCAATCGTCGCTGAGCGTACGCAGTTTCTGCAGCCCAATACTTTCCATCGCTGTGCGGTCAACCGTCTGTATTTGCAGATGCATGCAAGTCTGCTGGACGGTCTGGGAGAGGTCGAGGATGAGCCGAACAGGAACCAATGCAATCGTAGGGCCTGTGACCTGGTCTATATCTGGAAAGGACACACTGCGCCCTGTGGAAACCTGACCCATGAGCACCTCGGACGATCCAGTGAAGCGGGATATTGTCAGTGCCCAGGCCAGCTGAATGCTTGTGGCCACGGTGGACGTCCTGCTCCATGTATGCTCGCCCAGATCGACTGTGTTAGTGACGCTGCCTGGTTTGGCCGACAGTTCCGGAGGTGCACGGTAATCCGGAAATCGCGGAGCGGAAATTCCCTGCAACTGATTGATCCAGAAGTCCTCCATAAGCTGAACATTCTGTTCGCCCAGAGCACGGATAAAACTGGAAAAAGGGCGAGTGCGTAGCGCCCGGCCATGGTAAGCACTCTCCACCTGTCCCAAAACCAGTGGGAGGGACCAGCCATCATAGATGGCATGATGGATAGCGATGGATAGACGTCTGCCATCCATTGACAGCCATATTAGGGGCTGCCCTAGCCCAGGCCAACCCCGAGACGTTGGCTCGATGTCATCTGACTGGTTCCACAAGCGAGGATGCCGCAGTACAACTTGGAGCGTCTGGGCGTGCGGTTCTGGTGTGGTGATGATCCGGGTTCGTAGTATAGGGTTGCTCGTAGCGGTAGCATCCCATGCGGTTCGAAACAGGTCTTGGTTGAGCCAGTCCGGCAGTTCAAATACAGCAATGCTCGAGTACATCTCGGGATAGACCGCAGTCTGGGCCATCATGCCCTCCTGGACAGGGGTACACGGATAGATATCTTCGATTTCTCCCGCAGGCACGCCACACAGGCGTTGAGCCTCGAGTAGGGCTTCGGCATGGGACATGCCATCTGGAAGCAAGGATAAAGGTACCACGGCCTCGTCATCCATGACAGTACATGACCGGCCAGGGTGGATCTGTACATGTCGCACCAAGTCCACTAGCCGCGGGTTTTTGAAAATGTCAGCCATATCTAACATGATCCCTTCTTTCCGAGCCCTTGCTACGAGCTTGATGGCTGTGACAGAGTCCATTCCCGTCTGGAAAAGGTCGGTCTGCATCCCCATTTCTTCAGATTGAGGTATGGCAAGCACTTCGCGGGCCCAACTGAGGAGTGCACGGTGTTCCGGTCTGGTTGGTGGGAGTGGTGGTGAGACATCCGAAGATTCCCCCACTGTGAAGGAGACCAGCTGTTGTCGACACAGTTGCGATGCTTGCTGTTGCAGTTGCTTCCGATCGATCTTCCCGCCGGGGGTCAAAGGGATAGCCAGCAAGGGAACCAGGTACGATGGCACCATATAACGTGGCAGGTGACGGCGAATATATTCCAGCGCCTGTTGCGCCTGACGCCGAAAATTGCCGGACGGCCTGGCAAAAGGAGAGGTCTCAGCGCTCGAGTGCTGTCGACCGGACGCAGAGCCTGGCTGATGAATGAAGGCGGCCACAGCAGGCTGAGCGCCAGAATCAGCAGGTGTAATGATCTCAACAACGACATCTGTCTTGGATGCACCATTGAGGGCGCTGAATGCTTCTTTGACCTGGTACTGGATTTCTTCAGGCTCGAGGCGCTGGCCGTGAAGTTTGACCTGCGCATCACGGCGCCCAATGTACCGGATGGCTCCATCGGGCCTGTACTGGACCAGATCCCCGGTTCGATATAGCTTTTCGCCCGGCACGAGGTCTCTAAATGCTCCGAGCCACGGGGGCGGCTCAATGAAAGCGACGGCTGTTCTCTCCGGGTCCCCTAGGTATCCCGATCCTACCGTGGGGCCCCCGATAAGAAGCTCCCCTGGCGCTCCGATTGGCATCAGCCGGGACGGGTCCTGGGGATGGGTGATCCAGCAAGCTGCCCCAACGCCTCGGCCGATCAAACTCATATCGTCTGGCCCTTGTACAGTTCGGTGGATGGTACTACACGGGGTACATTCGGCCGGGCCATACCCGATCATCAGGTGGATATCACTTGAAGACCATTGCTTGATATCGTCTTGAGTCACCACTTCGCCGACGAGGGCCAATCTTCGGAGGGATGGTACATCGGTGGGGGAAAGGAGACGAGCAATGGTAGGAGTGAGGCAGGCCCAATTGACCTGAAACTGTCTGATAGCGGCGGCCACGTGGTTTCGACTGTCCGATGTGGTTGGAATACATAGGCAACCGCCAGAGATCAAGGTGTAAAGGATCTCGAAAACTGAAGCGTCAAATGCAAAAGATGAGAACTGGAGCACCCGGGAAGAACGATCCAGTCCGTACGCGTTGGTCTGGTGTTTGGCAGCGGTGCCGAAGGCTCTATGGGAAATGACTATACATTTTGGCCTACCCGTCGAACCAGAGGTAAACGCAGCGTATAGCCTACTCTCAGGACCAACGGCGACGAACTGATCGGCCTTGCACACTCTACAGGGCGCCTCTGGACCAAGGATATCCGGTCCAGGATGTGCTGGGACGCCCACGGGGAGGATCTCAGCGGCAAGCGAGGCGGCCTGAATCTCCAGGTTTTTGGAGCACAAAATTATGGTTGCATCCAGATGGGAGCACATCGAATGGAGTCGATCTGGCGGTAAGGTAATGTCCAATAGAACAAAAGCCGAACCTGCCTTCATCACACCCAGCATGGCGACAATTGCCCACAGTGAGGTCTCCATATACACCGGGATAAACTCACCGGGTTTTGCGCCCCTCTGTATCAGCTCGATTGCCAGCTGGGTGGATAATATATCAAGGTCCCTGTAACTCGCCTTGCCATCCCACGAACACACGGCTGTGGATTCTGGTTGATTATGGCACTGCTCTTCAACCAATTCATGAACGGCCTGGCTCGGGCTTGGAGTGGGAGCTCTGTTCCACTGCCCGATCTGACGGAGGTCCGCCGCAGGACATAGGGAAATCTGATCAAACGTTGCAGATGGCTGGCGCATAATTTCTGAGATCGCTTGCTCAAGGGCACGTGTAACCATGGCAAATTGCTCGCCGGTGGAAATCGAGGAGCCATACCACAGAGCCAGACCTACAGAGTCAGCCTGGTGCTCAATGTTGATAATAGTGCTGACCTGAGAGTGTCAGTATATCACAAGGTGGAATTATGAAAGAAGAGCCGAGTACATTAAACGTGCCGGAATCTTGAATGATATCACCGTTCGTCATAACCAGTGAGGTAAAGCTATGCGTGTCCTGGCCGGTAGACTGTGCTTCCAGTGTCCAGGACGTTGGGTCTTGCAGTGTTGAGATTAAAGACGGTATTGTCGTGATACAAAGTACTCCGTGTGTTAGGATATGTCCATCTTGGTATGATCCAAATATTAAATCACCCCCCGGGATGGTATATGCATGCATGACCAACGCCCAAGCGGCTTGGATGATCACAGTCGGGGAGCTTCCATGCTCTAAGCAGAAGTTTGGCAAATGATGTAAACAGGAAAATTTTAATCGCTGACATGAATGCACACCACTGGTGCGCTGGTGGGTAGGGAATGCCAAGGAAGACGAAAAAATGCGAGCCATTTCAAGATGATGCTTGAGACATGAGAAGTTCCAACTTCCGGAGATCAATAAGTAGGCTGGTCGACCTTAGGAAGGTCTGTCCATTTGTGAGAAAGTTCCTACTCACCGCTACTTTCCTTTGCCGGCAAGGCATGCAGCAGCATTCTTACGTGTCGGGGTTAAGGTGGCTTCGAAGAAGTGGAGGAAACACACGCGTTTCCAGCATTCCAATGCAGAGTAGCACCATCAGATATGCATGAGATGAATGGAAATGTGACTGCATCCTGATACGCCACCAATTGCCCTTCTAGGAAGATCTGCGTAAAACAGCTGCAAGGATAGGACGGGCTGAAGCTGAAAAGTGTTTAGTTATGAGGATGCTTATATGTACAAATTACCTTATCAGCAATGCACGTGCTATCCCGCAAAGAGATACAACAAATAGTTCAATCATGCTAAGGATGTATTATGGTACTGAAAATACCTACACTGCAGCCTTCCGCCATTAATACATACATAGTCAGGGCAAGGGTGGAAATCAGTTGCTGGATGTCCACCGATGATGGAACAGACTGCATGAGCGTCATGTTCAGATCTATTCGCTTGTCTGTCAACGTCGTGCATATAGCCATTTAGTGCCTTGGCGAATGTATGCCTCCTTGTATTAACCAGAATAGTGATGGTCAACTAATACGAGGAAGGGTCATGGTTTTATAGGGAGGGCTCCAACGGACTTGACGTCTTAGTAGTGATTTCGCTGATATTTAACTCATCCGATCGTATCCTGGTTACTTTACAGCATCTCGCTCGTCACTCTCTCATGGCACCCGCATTTGCGATACTGATTTCCCTCGTTCTTCTGTCGAAGCGAAAGACAGTTGTGTAAATGTCGTGCCCGGTGTGATATGATTTCCAAGCAAAAAAGCGCCGCTTGAATGTCAAATCCCACCCGTGCGGCACACCAAAGTCTTCAACAGCCTTCAGATGGTTGTGCTGAACCATATGCTCCATATTTGTCTGGCGGAGAGCGTCATTGTAACCCTCCGGAATTTCATCAACCGAGAATGTCACTGACACTGCCGTGTTCAGGAAGGCAAATGCCAACAGGAAATCAAGATCGATGATGTCAAGAAACTGCAAGGCATAAAAGCAGACTACATGGTCAACAGGGCCGGCTAGGCCAATTTTTTCTTGCATCGCGCCCTCAATAATGTTTGCGTAAGCGCCGCTTGCATGTGCATATCGAGCCATTCCCGGCGACATCTCAATCCCCGTCACGGTTATTCCACGGGAACCCGCTGGTTTTTGAACCAGCGCCCGCCCTGATAGTTATCAGAAACCAACTCAGCGGAGCGGTTATGGGGAGAACGTACCAAATGCGCCGGTGCCACAGCCCAGATCCAGAACCTTTCCAGCAAAGGCAAAGTTTGACACACAATGCTCGATGATGTCGACTGTCTTGGTCAGACTCGCCGCTCCTTTGTCGTAGCTGTCACTAAACCCGTCATATGTGGTTGATATTTTCTCGTTTCGAAGTGATTCAATCTGATTGCTCTCCTTCGTTCGCTGGAGTCGACGGCCGGCGATGGCAGAATTGAGAAGTGCTCGATGCCCTCCTGGGAACCACTTTGCGACTGCCGGATCATCCCACTGATGTTTCTCTGGCGGTGTGAAAATCCCAGGCATCGGGTTGACTTCCAGGGCAACTACTTCCCCGGATGGCCGCACACGCATGTCAACATGGCCCCAGTCGGCACCATTGTCAGCGGCTTGCCACGCCTCCAACGCTGTGGTCTGGAGAGCATCGAACAATTGGGAACATTCCTCCCGGTCCATCATGCTTATATGAGTGTCCGGGTGGTATTTTATTTCTTGCGTCAGAAAATGCTCCTGGCATCGGCCTTCTGTTGCCGTCGGCATGGTGGGCAGTCGCCATCGCTCCGGGCAGAGGGTCATGAGGATTGGGCCGACTTTGCAGACGATCACGAAGTAATCAGTCCCTCTAATATACTCAGTCACCAGGATGTCGCTTGGTATACTCGGGTGATCGTCCTGGCAGAACCTCGTTCTTGGTGCATTGGCGGATCTAGGCTTTCGCCCCGGGGCGAGGGCGCAGTCCAGCGCACTGATCTTGCTGTTCAACTCGGCTCTACTGAAGCAAAGCGAGGAGTTGTCAATCCCCTCGCTACCACAACCATTCACCGGCTTCACGAACAGTGGATAATGAGATAGGTCATTGTCAGGCACCGTAGGCCTGCCGCATAATCTTGCTGCTTCGTAGAAATCACGTTTGGTTCGTAGTAAAGCGCTGCTTGGAATACCGATTAAGAAGGGCACGCGCTTTTCCAAGTACTGAACCGCTTCGATGCCTGCAACATTGTCTTTGTACTGACCTAGAGTTCCTGGTTAGCTCTAAGAACAAAGAACCCATGGTGGGAGGTGACTCACCCCACATCAAATTGAGATAGACGTCGTACTTTTCCTCCAGAGCTGAATCAATATCTTGCACTGCATAATCCTTCCGAATCCAGTGATGCTTGAATGAATGCATAGGAATGTAAAACTCTGGGTGATATCCGGGATCATGTTCTTGACGACTCTCCTTCGGATAGGCCGACTGAAAGACACAGATTCTCATTATGAAGGGAGGAATGATGTTGGTTGGTTCGATTGCCTTCTTTTAGCACTGGGGATAATAAGAGAAAACTGTCTCAGAAACAATAGAGCGATGGCTTACTATAATTCTTTCTTTTGTAAAATTGGATTTTGTCCTTCGGCCGGAGATCATTTATTGAGCTCATCGGGGTTTGATGGCCGAACAGAAGGGAGTCAGGCGGTGTGACCTGTACATAGGGGTCATGCAGCGCACGATAACTGAACATACCGCTTCACCCCTTACCTTAATGCCCTGAGTCGTTACTGCATATAGGATAGAACGGGAGCAGTGGCGGTGAAGACACCACGCGCTATTTTTAACCCACAGAAGAGACGTAGTTGTCCAAGATCTGAGCGTCTCTTTAAAATTACCCAGTGACCAAAGAAAAATGCAATCAGCACATCGCAATATCTCTACACCCCCTCGGCCAACCATGGACCGATGGGTCCAGGCATTGATTATGGAGGCTGAAAAACATCCCTCCAAGCCCTTGAGCCCATCACTTACTGCCTTCGAGAGACTCGTCGCAGAGAGTCCATCGCTACGCCATCTGTGCTGCTCTATGTTTGCAGAAGCCCTGCGGTGCGCAAATCAACCATACCGAGAGATCACCGACTTCCGCTTTCTACTCCAACTCTTTAATATTGTGCTCACCCGTGCCCCGGAGTGGGAGGACGTGGAGCGTCCAGAGGACTTACTTGGGCTACCATTTAACCGTATCCTCGTGGTCCTGATGCGCACACCTAGTGGCCTACACTTCTTCTCCCGTGTTGATGTGAATCGTCATATTAAAGCAATCTTGACAGAGTGGACAGGATTCCTGGAGTCCAGCGCCTCACGTTATGTCTTAAACTCTACTGATGGGTGGCTGTCCCCCCCTGCTCTGGAAAAGCTGGAGGCAATGGCCAACAACCCAAAAGATTGCCTAAACCGACCGTTTAGCTCTCTCTTCGAGTGTCCAAATGACCAAGACCACGAGTACTTGGGATTTGACTCTTGGGATGCATTCTTCAGTCGACGGTTTCGCCCAGGTGTTCGTCCCATAAGTTCACTTGTGAATTTTGATACGGGTGCAGGGGCTCCGGTGCTAAATGCTTGTGAATCTAAACCGTGGGCTTTGGTGAGAGACTGTTCACAGCAGCATGCTATTAAACTGAAGGGTCGGTCATATTCTATACTGGATATGCTTGATCACGATCCTCTTGCGCGACATTTTGATAATGGAACTGTCTACCAAGCCTACCTGTCCGCATTAAGTTATCATCGCTGGCATGCCCCTGTCTCAGGAACGATTGAGAAGGTCCGTCTGGTTGAGGGTTCCTATTTCTCTTCACTACCCATGGCCTCCCCCTTAGCCATGGAATATTCCCAGTCTTATCTCTCTAGCGAGGCTGCTCGTTGTCTCATCTATATAAAGTCGTCTGATCCTCGGATCGGATTGCTATGCCTCGTGGCAGTTGGTATGGGGGAGGTCTCCTCCTGCCGCATCGCTGTAAAGGAAGGGGACAGGGTGCAGGCTAGTGATGAGCTGGGAAGCTTCCATTACGGTGGATCCACCCATTGTCTTCTCTTTAACGCCGCTGTCGATACTCAATTCTGTTGTGATGTGGAAGAAAGCCTCAGAGGCTCCTTAAACGGAAATATTGCTGTCAATGATTTGCTGTGTTGGTGTAAGCCACGGACAAAAACCATGTGCGGGAACTGCTAGATATCTAGATATGAAAATGGCAAGCTATGAATCAAACTGTTCAGCCTTTGTGACGGTAACCTATGCCATTTTAACGTGCTCTGCTCTTGCCTCCCATCTAGTTCTCTTTCCCGGTGCTCCAGAGCTCCATAGCTTGGTGAACTCCCATAATCTCCAAACCTGAGATCCTAGTACAGTGGCCTATTCTTTGCATACGAAATGGGCAGTAAAGTTGCTGTCGTGGACGATTTGACTACGACCTACAATTGAGAACCCTCCTAAGTAGGGTAACGAGCGTAGTAGCACCCTTTTTCACAGGCACTATAGCCCCATACTCTAGCCATATTTCTCTATTCTATGCCTTTCAGTGGGCTTACACAGCTCAAAAGTGGCCTGTCATGCTATCCCTGGCAAATCGTGGTGAACTTGGCATGGTTTTCCAACTTCACAGACACTATAATTCTGCAACTTCTGTTGAAATATTCCGCATGGGCTTGCTGCAGCTTCCATATTCGCGACAGTCGGGATATATTCGCCAGTTCATGGACAAAACTACCCAGATAAAGTACAAACGGGAGCATTCCTGGGGAAAAGAGAAAGAGGGGCACGGTGTCAGGAGTGAGGCTGAGCATCCGTCGCTTAGTCAGCATCCCACCACCCTGGTCTTCCCACATGAGTCTGGAAACCCCTCACAGAGACCAAACTCAACACGCTTCCACATTTGAGATGGGTATCATCCACTATCACATTGTATAAAGAACTTTAAAAAAAGATCGCGTCATTTGGCATGTGAGGCTCCGCAGTGATTCCGTCTCTGTATACTTGTCGAAGGCTTAATGTTGCTACGCCCTTCTACACTCTCTCCAAGAATAAGCCTCATTTGGATATGGTACACAAGATATTTCTATAGAACCTCAGATTTTTGGGAGAAACACAGTCATTGTTATATTCGCATACCTCCCATATACCTGGGCCGAGTTCACCAACGCCTATATCATCACAACGGATAATCGAATCCGACAGTCTTTATTCAGGATAAGACAGTTTGGGGATCATACTCTATGAGATGCTATTAAAGAAAAAAATATATATCAAGGACTCGTAAGTTGGACCGGGAAATCATATACAGACTGCCTCTTGGTTACTTAAGTTAGCTGTAGGGTTTCTGTACTTTAATAAGATAAACCATGATGTCGCCCGCCTTGCCAGGTCAAGACCCGTCACATCAACTGTCCATTAAAAAGTGGCAAAGACCCTCGATTCCTGGCAGCGTAACATTCCCACCGCCCAATTCAAAGCAGTTGCGTTTAGTGACATGGTATAAGTGGAAGCTCTGAAGGAAACTTGATAGGGGACGCCATCCTGGGACTAGCTCGACACGGAAAAACGTTCCGTCCAATAGGAATGATGCCCGACGACTTCTGTATGTTGGTTGCTTAGCGCCGTATCATGCTTAGCGCATGTTGAGTCTGCATCAAGGGGGAGGGGTAAAAGGACAAGATGGATCGCGAATTAGTCTCTTAACGCGTTAGTTATCAGTAGCGCAGACACCACGGCACCATCCACGGCCATGCCTGCTCCAGCCCGTTGTTGAAATATATGACTTCCCTCCTCTATCATGGCCGCCAGTACCCAAAGACCGATAGTGTCAGCATGCACATCACAAAGGTCCGCGGTCTCCTTGGCAATAACGCGGAGGAAGAACGTAACGACGGCTTGCTTTGCATGTCATGAGAAGAAGTCAAAGGTTCGGTTGAGAGGGACAAGGCTTTGGAAACATGGAACAGTGCTGATCTTTACACAGTGCAGCAGAAGTATCCCATGTCAACAGTGTCTGAAACGCAAAAGTGCTTGCGTGATAGACCAGTCAACAGACGAACGCCGGAAGATTATACTGAAGAGTAGGATAGCCCTTCTTCAAGAAGACCAAGACCTGTTTGCTCTGGTTTTCAAAGCGCTGCAGGATGACGGTGAAACACAAGGACTAGTAAACATTGCTAGAAGTGGTGTTACTTTCGACGAGTTTCGACAGCGTGCGGCTAAGAATCTGAGCAAGCAGTCGGAATCGCCTGGAGCTACAAAAGACTACTTGAATACCCAGAGTGCGCAAACTGTTGCTACAGTGGACCATGATGAAGTTATGGCCATTGAGTATCTGGTGGAAGCCCATTCTGATATATCTGCTCAGCACTAAGACGCCCGTTGCCCATCTCCCGTCGCATAAAAAACTATATGCCCAAATCGTGTATGAGATGCCACGGGCAGACTCAAAGAGAACACGGCATGACGCCGCGAAAACTTTGTACCTGTGTTTATCACCGCTGATAGGTGCGTGTCTGCTGGGGAGGGTGGTTTGGGACGACAGTCAGTAAAACACAACCTGATGGGTTCATCCTACCGCCTTACATGCTTTGGGACACCCTTCGAGAGCTCAGTAATATGTTATGGACAGTATCCCACTTTTCTCGTTCTACCTGTGGACTCTTCTCTTGTCGTTGCGCAATCTTTCCACGCAGATCGCCCAGTAATGTCGGAATCTGTTTCTGTTCCGCCTTTACCTGCTTCAGTCGGCTCTTGGCTTGATCAAGTTCAGCGGGATTTGTAGACTGAGTTTTTCTTGAGTTCCTCCGTCCTATTCTCAGACAGCTGATCCAGCTTGTGGACGGTATCTCGGAAGCTCTGACGTCTTTTAAGAGAAATGCTACGTATCTATGGAAGAAACAAAACGATAAGCTCTTGATCCTCATCCACGCTGGCTGCTCTATGCAGTCTCCTGGAACGAACTTCCAGATGTCGTGAGAAATCTCACTACGTTTCCGGCAGCCATTGCAGACTTTATGTGACAGTTGGAGGCATATCAAATGCATGCCACTGAAGGTGCATTATGCACGAAAAGATCTCGTCGCAGACATTACACCTTACCTCGGATTGCGAGGAGATATGATGGAGCAGCTTGGGGATCATACTTCATGAAACCTCATTCATCAGCAACTCGCCTATGCGTGACATCGGTTTGAGACTCTTCCGCCCCTAGGCCTCCTTTTTCTTTCATATGAAACCACATCCATATCGACACAGCTATACATAGAGCAAACAACCCCACGAATTGAGTTGTGACCAATGCTCCCCTCCATCGATTATTCTTGCCACAGTACCAGCACACCATTCCGACGAGAAATTCGACAATCGACAAATCAAGTAATATCAGTGGAGACCATGCCACAGCTAGATCTCTTCTCGTTGCTCTTTGTAATCCCTCAAACTGGAACAAAAGCATTATTGCCAGAACAGCGGATAATATAGCCGTAATCGCCGAACTGCACAGGAAGCCCTCGGACGCATGAATTAAATCGGAAAGCGGAGGATGGTATTCGTCAAATGCTAGGGCCGCGACAGCGAGGCCACTAATAAGTGCAGCCAAAACGACGAATGTCTTGTTCGCATACCTCCCATACGCACTGGGCCGAGTCCACCAACGCCTGTATCATAACTCCATCCTGTTGCGCACTCACGATCGTTTTTGCTCACGCATGTCAACGCTTTATGATCTGATCGAAGGAAGTTCTACCGCGCTAAGCCTAGCAGATATTGTGTAAAATGTAATATCACATAAAACTATGCCTCACGTCACAAATGACAATAAAATCATTGAAGATACCAGTGCTAGAGTGTCCATTGATGGATATCTGTAAAAGACGCTAAGACTACTAAGGCAAGGCTTGAAAGACGGACGTAGAGTTGAACTATGCAAGACACCACGGTTCGTGCAGCACCCACTCCATGGTTTTGCAACGCAGTCTTCTCGCGTTGGTCACCTATACATGAGAACTCCAGCTGACATCCTTTCTGAGTAGCACCACAAGAATGGAACAATCGATGGAAACAAAACCTGATGGCAGCATCCTTCTCTCTGGTATGACCCTGCGGCTGTGACCTTATATGTGACTAGTCCGGTGTGCTGGTGAAGGAGTTCCGCAAATTCCAAAGCACCAGCAATGTTTATCTTCTTCACGTCTGTGCTTTAAATTGGACAGTCTAGCTGAATTAGAATATCGTTTACAAGGTGTTCACTGCTACACCGCTCGACGTGGCAAGAAAAGGATTGGGCAAGGTGTCTCCAAAGGATCATGTTCGTAACTTTGTTCTCTACTGGATGGTTCTATGTTCGGCGTGAGTGGCAGTCAAACAATGTCTGTAGTAACTTCGGTGATAATCCATATCCATAGAGCCAACGTATATTACTGCAACTGGAGGTCGACCTGGCCCACATTTGTTATCCATCTGGTGGAATAAAGTCGACCTACCATGACCCACAACAGCGCTATCCCACGACAAAGAGTAGAGAATCTAGTCACGTGATATTTCTATCGGGTCGGATGCGCCATGCGTTCCGGAGGGGCTCCGGATTTCCTCCCCACGCACGACAAGACGGTAGATTGTGGTATGTCATTCATTCAAAACAAACGAGAACTGACATTGATGATATAGGAGATACAGTAGCCCATCCGAAGAGAGAGTATACATTTCGCCTTCGAATATGACGGATACATCCCCGCGACTCGGTCCCTCGAGAAATGAAACACTGGAGACGATAATCAACGTTGCGATGTGGTTACAAGATATATCGGGGCAGGATAATTGGCGACCGTACAGAGGAAGTTCTGCAGTGGAACAATGCAGCCACCCAGAACGGGTAGATAGAGTGCGATCGCTTGTCAACGCCATGGCTCTGGAGGTAAAAAATAGTCACCCCGAGAATCATGCTGGTTTAGTCGCTGAATCCTGCGTCTGGTATAGACCACAGGTAGGGCGGCATTTCTCATCCGATGCCGCGGACCATGCAATGAAAGCCTCGTCCCAACACCGCTGGAGACGTTTCCCGGCGAACTATTGACGTTGCATTATGGCCAGGGTTTCTCGCCAACTGTTGACGGGGTCCATTTAGCGGTCGGTGAACGGAAAACATTCCGAAGGCCGGTTGACATATCTGTTCCTCCCGGGGACATGTTGTTGTTGTTGGTGATATTCACAAAGTGCTAAGGCTGTCCAAATCAATGCCATAATGCTCAAATTCCGAAGTCCCTGTTTCTTGACCGAAGTGCGCTGAAGCCTGAAAGCCTCCCAGGTCCATTCTATGGCTATCTACTGTCGGTCAGTCTCGCTATTGTCACTTTATATAATATTGCTCACCATAATCGTGCCAGGTCCCTCCTACCAAGTTCGCGGCTAGACCTGTGTCGCTGTTGTTCCCTGGGATGACCGTCAATTTCTATTCCAGCAGACGTGAAGGTATCTACCCTTACCTTGCCACAAATGATCCGGGGCTCCTGTGAAGCTTCTGCCTTGCGTCAGAGTGGCAGCAGTGCTTTCACTCCCTATGCGAAGTACGCCTGGCGGAGTCTGTTCATGCTCATCTGGCAAAGGACATGCATCTTCCTGATTCGTCCTCAATATTGGCTTTGAGGTCTCCCCCTGCGCAGACCTCCTACCATCTGAGCTTGATAAATTAATGGGGCTTTGGACTGCCGTATCTTCAGTTGTCTCTGCAGCATTATTCCGAAGATGACGCCCACGGAGGCGACGGCGGGAGCGAGGGGCCGGAACATGTTTCCTTTTCGATACTCTTGGCGGTTTCTTCCTGTCGACTGTTTCCACGATGTAGATAAAATCACGATGCGGCTCAAGTGTGTCGATAGCCCTTAGAAGAGCATGCAGGTGAAGTTCTGGCAGCCTCTTGAGCATCTTCACAACGTCTTTATCGTCTGTTGCTGCAGCTGCGAGAGCTGCTACTGCCCGAACTCCGCCATGCGCGAAAAATCGCCCTTCGAGGGAGAACACATCGGTCTTCCCTGATTTACATTCACTAATAATAGTGTGGAGCCGGTAGGGTGTGGTTTGCCGACTCTTCTGAAGCGAACGACGGAACCGCTCTGCAAGTTGAATCCGGACGATAGTATTGTCATCCAAAGGACAGAGCTGGAGCGCTTCGAGGAGTACTTCACGTACAATATCAGGTTTCTGCTCAAACGCGTCGCCAATATTGAGGAGATTGTGTTCGAAAAGCACCTTGAGCTGCGGATGCCCCTGGGCATACATGTCGTTCATGAGACAGGGGGATGTAGAAATAGAATTAATTAATCGATCAATGGTCCAAGTGTATATGAATGCCTCTAATCTGAGACTTAGAAAAAGGTCCTGGACGCGATCAGTCCTGCAGAAATGGGCGGAAGTCAAAATCTACAAAGCAAAAACTGTCCAAGCCAACTCATCGAGAGGTGTGCTTACTGAGCATCACCAAAGTTTGGCCAATCTTGTGGACCGACGTCTCGTCACGTTGTCAACGACGAGTCAGCGTAACTTTCAACGTGAAGCGCCCAATGTTTAAATTCAGATGATCGCCTGCTCGCCCACGACCGATAATTGAGACTGAAGTATGGTGCGTGGCAAACAGCAGAATACGCATGGCAGCAGCCATCTCAGTTGCCAAGACCCTCATGAACTACAACCACCTATGCGCCGGAGTTTCTCATTCTAGAATGTATGATTATCCCCGTTCTATTACAGCAAATCGACTGACATATTTCTATAGGTAGCTTGCATCGTACCCGTCTAGGATCGTTCTGTCACCGACAGTGGGGAGTACTTCGCAAGACCGTACGCTCGTTACCACTATCATTAGCGACACGGATATTATCAAAATAAAGCACGATACGCACAGGCTCAGACCGCTTCTTTGGATGCCAGATGCTGGGCTCTTCCCTGAAATAAAACCTTCTTGTCGCTATCTCCCAGATCGATCAATATCTCTTGTTATGGACTCGCGCGTGCTATATGCTACGTATTATCCGTGACAGGGCGTGTTCGTCGCGGTAGTCTAAACTACAAATCGATATCCGGTGGGGGGGCAACGGAGTTCCAGATACTGGATTGCAAACGGCGCTGCTGAATGCGCTACAAAGCCGCTCCACGGGAGCCATGACTGCTGGACGGCCGAATACAGCGGCCTGACGATGTGTCAATGCGCTGAAATATCGGCATCGCCGTCGAGGTGCCTACCTGTGCCTCTCTTATCTTGTGATGATGAGAGAATGGAGTCTGATATGGGTGATACCGAGTTCTCATAGGAGGGGTTGGTGTGCAACCCCGCTTCCTCTTATTCCGCCTGGCCGTTACACGTGTAACCCATCAATTGGCCAACGATCTCTCCAAGCGTCAGCTCCACTCAAAGCGGAACAGGCCTGCAACGTCGTACATGTGCCACTGGAATGGCGATTGGCACTTGTCTCTCTGGCCTGATCTACCAACATTGTCTTGTTCAAATCTGCGGTCGCCTTAGCTGTTTAGAGGGCAGTATACTCTGCTGAATAACACGGCACGCCATGGAGTCTCCTGTCTTGTATGTGTGATCCTCGCAGTCGCCGGGGACGGTATCCTAACGATGTGTCGTTGCGTTCTCAGGGAAGACTACTTCGCGAAACAATGGAATTTGACCATCAAGGCATGCTCAGAACGTATGGAGCCATACGATCGCCGGATAATAAGGAGTTTCCGCACCTATCAGGACATACAAGAGCATATCTTCGCGGAGCAAGATGAAGAGGCATCGGAAGCTGCATTGCATGAGCTGGCAATGCTGCAGCCACGACTAATGGATCTGAAAAATTTCAGTGAATTCTTCTCCACACAGCTTTTCTCGACACTGGACACAGGGATCTTCTGGGGTTTGCTTGGCTTACTGCTTACAGTAAGGGATCTGACACTTTCGCGAATGCAGTTATGTTGACAGGGCGTTCTAGTTGGCATTGCAACACGAGGACTCTATGCGACGAATTGTCCAAATGCTCAGGAAACTAGGCAGAAACTGCCATGATTTCATCCTTCACTGTCGGAAGAGTCCCATCATTACTAAGGAGGATAAAGAGTCATCTTTGGACATATTTTTGAGAATTGTGACTTTCCTTGCGGATGCAGTGCAGCTGTTACGCAAAGCAGAGGATGATCCCACAGAATCATTATACAACAGAGGTACTATTCACGTCTTCTGGTCCCCATTCTAGTATACACAAGCTAAGATTGCTATGCCAGAGAGGCACCTATCAACATGGCCTCAGTTAACCGAAAAGTTTGCAACAGCAAGCGAGGATATCGAAGATGTCCTTAATCGAATTGAAAGAGTCGCCACAATATACCAGAGGCAGTACCAGGGTGATCTGAGTTCATGGCTTTCATATCTCTCTCTCTCACCTCACGTGTCCCAAGATACCGCTCAGCTCCCTTGCTATGTGCTCCCGCCCATACGGACGACCAGATTCTTTGATCGCGACGATGTGATTGAGAAGATCG
Source organism: Aspergillus olivimuriae (assembly GCA_003719415.1). NCBI lineage: Eukaryota > Fungi > Ascomycota > Eurotiomycetes > Eurotiales > Aspergillaceae > Aspergillus > Aspergillus olivimuriae. Next base: position 32,520 of record RHLO01000324.1, on the reverse strand, counting down.
AAGGTCACTTCAACGACAGCAGCTCAACTACGGCGCTCCGCTCGCTGGCACTCTATGGCATGGGAGGGGTTGGGAAGAGCCACGTCGCCATGAAATACCTAGAGAAGAATCTAGCGACCAAAGAATACGATGCTATTTTCTGGGTCAAGGCTGAAAATTCCGTTTCTCTCCAGCAGAGCTTTACGGAGATTGCTCTATGGCTGAAACTACGTGATACTGGACCAGCCACTCATGATGAGAACCGCATGATCTTGAAGGGCTGGCTGCAGCAGACTAGTAAGTTTATCGAGGCTTGGTGTGTTTGAATACTAACTCCGATATTCACCAGCGTGTAAATGGATGATCATCTATGATAACGCAGAGACATCAGAGCTTCTCCGGGACTATTGGCCTTTGAGTGGAAGTACTGGCCGGATCCTGGTTACAACAAGAAATCATTCGCTTGGTTTTGATCCCGCAGATGCTGGTCTTGAAGTCCTCCCTTGGGACACGGCTACGGGCTCCAGATTCTTGCTGCATCTCCTCGCAGGGCAAATCAGTGCAGAGCTTCTGGCAAACGAAACAGGGTCCGCATACAGCCTGTCGGAGAAGTTAAGTGGGCATGCATTAGCGCTATCCAATATGTGTGGCCTGATCCACCGTCGCTCATGGTCCATATCAGAACTTGTTGAGGTGTACGAGAGATCCGGAGACTTCACGGATGGGCTTGACACAGTCTGGCGCCTCTCCTTTGAAAGTCTTCGGCCAGATTGTGCCGCACTTTTATCGGTGTTTGCATTTTGTGCACCAGATAGCATTCCGCAATCCTTGTTCGAAACAGATGAAAGGACAGAAAACCTTACGGATAATATGCTGCGGTATCTTGATCCTGATCGGTTAGTGTTCTGTGTCGAACCTGCACAACGGGAGTGAGTATGCTAACAGTAATACGGAATAGGCTCAGTGCAAGTACGGAAGAACTTTTGGCTTTTGCATTGATCAAGAGAGACAGATACAGTCGGGTGTTCTCTATCCACCGTCTTATTGCTGAGCAGTTCCGGCGATTTCTCAATCCTAACGACCTCCAGAAAGCTTTCCTCGAAGCTTCAATTTTAATGTACAATGTCTTTCCCAAGAGACCAAGAGAGGCTGGAGCAACTAGAGCCAATCTCTACAATGTGTGGGATAAGTGCCAACTTTGGTTGCAGCACGTACTACATCTTAAGTCAAGCTTCCTTCAGGTGCGAAAGAGACACCCCGACTTTGCGGCTTGTAGGGAAACTTGTGAGACATGGGTCCAATGCCAGCGGTAAGTGAATCCTGTCTGATCCATAGAGAGGGACAATAACGGCCCATTTCACTCTATTGTATATCTATGTGTACTAATGAAGCTTTAGCTATCTCCTTGAAACGCAGAACTGGCGCGAGCTCGAGGATCTTGTGTCTGTCAATAAGATAGCAATGCAGACGCTTCCACATCCCCACAAGGAGGTATATCTCCTCTCTTCTACTGAAATTCACGTCGCATCAATGTGGGCCTTCCGGGGCCAGTTCAAGCTGGCCCTGAACAGCTTGCTTACAGCACACAGCTTAAAGCAAGCCGAGGATCCCGTCGATCTTCCCAACAAGTGTTGGATTGAAGATAATCTAGCTACAATCTATGGCTGCTTGGGAGATTTTGATACCGCGATCAACTGGGCGGACCGCAGCCGTGAGACATGGCGGGCCTGGTCCGAGTCGTCAGGCGTTGAGTTCAAGTGCCCCCCACTTTTGAGACTGACACATGGAAGAATTTTGGTTTATGCTGGAAGACTAGATGAAGCAAAGGCGTTGTTAGATGAGGCCATGGATGGACTTTTGGCCGCGGTGCCCTTCGTTTGGGCTCCAACAGCTACGTGAGTTCCTCTCCGAGTCAGCGACCTACTGGACTATACAGACAAAAGGCAGAGTACGCCTTACTAATGTATGCAGATGCAAATTCACCATTGGTCGACTTTTGATGTTCCAGGGTGAGTATAAAAGTGCAGAAAGCATGCTGCTGGAATGTCAGTCGATGTGGCTCCAAGGAGACAAGTCTCGAGCGCTTGACTTCAACGGCATCATTGAATACCATTTGGGTGCTTGTTTCCTGATGCAAGGGAATGAAGATGCTGCGCTGTGAGTTTGACAGCTCTTGCTGACAGGATTAGTGTGACGTATCGTCTCGTGCTTACTGACATTTCTCAATTCCTGTCAGCCACCATCTGAGAGAAGCTACTGTGATTAGCTCCATCCATAAGGATACTCACCCTGCGAAGCACGCTCGATGTCGGTTTAAGCTATCCGAGGCATTACGTTCCCTACTTGGGCATGAAGCCGAAGCAGACCTAGAACTGGCGAGTGCCAAAGCGTCATACCTCGAAATCGTTAGCAAAACGTATCCAACATCGGAAGAGCCAGAAGACCACTCCATAGAACCGTTGGATCAGGTGCACGAGAAGGACTTTGATTCCCTAATTCATATTAGTCAACGATAGATATATTTACTACCTCGAGCGGTGCGGGGAGATCGAGCACTATTAGCATTGTTTGAGGCAATGTAGAAAGGGCAGTAAAGTATCCTTGTTATACAATGGCACGCATTTAGACACTGCCGTGATGTGTACCACTCATCCATACTACGAAGTGCATCAAAGCAGCTAAGAAGTGCAACAAAAGGTAGATCACTTAACTAGCATTATGCAGTAATCCCTCGCCTTCTCGCCTGATCCTAACCTGCAAGCCCTGGTATCGCAGCTTACCAAGAGTCCGGCAATCGCTTCACTACTGCCGCTCTGACCCTGTCAACATCATCTACCATTTCGATACCGAATTTCTTGCACACGATTTGCACATTGCCCCTCTTCCAGTATCCCTCAGGACAAACGACGATTGCTTTTCCCGGCACCCGTGCGCAAATTCCAAGCTCTAGCAAACTTACGGGCGCTTGAGTGGCTGGGTGGAAGTAAATGACAACAATGTCGGCCTTGTCCTGTTTATCCAGCTCCCATTCCACCTGCTGGCGGTAAGGTGGGAAATGAATATCCTCACGCCATGAGCTATCCCAGTCAGCCCGATATGGGTTATATATGGTAATAGGTGTATCGGAGAGAGAAGCACACAGCGCCTCGCGCCAGTCACTGGCCCCAACTTTGCTAGTTGTTCCGGCAAGAAAGATAGACGTGATACCGCGGGGAGGTTCGCCAGAAGGTGCGTTAATGACTTGGCACCGTGCCCCAGCCATCGTGGACGAAGATATTGTTTTTATTGGTAATAATTGAATGCAACGAGCATAGGTCGGAGGTTGAAGGATACGGATGTGGAGCACCAAGCTTGGTCGTCTCTGCAGAGGGTCAGCTTGGAGAGCGAGTTTCTCAGAGGTTCTGTATTAAGTGGGCATTCACCTTTAGTGATGCGTTAAGGCTGAGTAGCATATAGGACCGACTAACTCGTCTGGTTCAGGAACGACTTGGGGTATTCTACTCCATAGCCATATATCGGACAGAGATACTCGGCTGAGGGGTAAGACTGAAAGCACGGACCTCAGGCGGGAGGGGCTAGGCCCACAAGCCTCACCTTCCTTATCCAATCCTACTCGCCGAAGCGTGGAACAACAATATACCCAGGATGAGGCTAAACGCTCTGTATTTCGAGGTTTAATGCCATGTGAAACTACTAAGTTCGGCTAGATGGCGTAGTTCCGCTCCTACGCTTCTACCAAGTTCTGGAGTATGTATGTCACTGAACTCTGTCCGCGTGGAGCACTGTCCCAGCACGTCTTCCGTCTTCCGCACAGCCAATCGAATTCCTCTGGATAGCGCGCGGCTACCAAATAAAGCAACACGCCAGCTACGTGCGGTACATCCATGTCGTCCTTAGCCGCCTGCCTCCAGGAGTTTGCCGATTTTATTTTTAGCAAAAAGTCCTGCGCCTTCTTTGTAATGCGTGTTCCACCTATACGGACAGCGACGTATATATCTTGCGTTTATCTTGCTCTCCCTCCATGTGAAAGGATCTCATCAGATTACGGAAGACGACGAACATATTATTGCAAAACAAAATTCCACAGCACGACGTCCATAAACAAGAAGTGAAGTTTCCAAGGAATATTACCGTGACAAATATATTCACAATGCAGCAGTTGTTGTCCCGAATGACAGTGCATCGCAAGGGGTCGCAAGATCTGGAGAAGCAGGTCCAGATCTCCGTTCAACGGGTGGTACAGGATAAGCGTATCAAATTTGTCCAATTACTATTTGGGCTGGGGTCGGAAGACCTAATGCATTTTCCGGGGATCAAGTCATATTGTGACTACTTGGAACAGGAAGCTTTTCAAGCGCTTATGAACCCGAGTTTTGGTCCAATTCAGGAATTGGTGCCATGTTCCAGTCCGCTGCAGATTGATGATTGCTGGGGTTGGTGCATTGCAGTATTGCAAGTTCTACGGTCAGCACAATCCGAAACAAGTATCCACGACATATTGCGCCACCTTGAGGAGCACTCCAAGCTCTCTCAGAATGAATCCGATAAACGACGAGACAAAAGCCATCTTTATCTTGCCATATTCGGAGCATTGTGCTGGACAAGCATGATGGTGCGACCTAGGCTTGTCTTCGAAGATGGTGTAGGACCGCACTTAACATGCCTGCTACCGGATGGGGTCAGGCAGCCCAAACACCCTCACAGTCACAGGCTCGCCGACCGGTGTATGCGACCAGTCGTGACCACCTTTCGCTCGTTCAGGCATCTGCATTGGTCTGAGCGGTCAGATGAGCATACATATGGTATATCCAGAGAGGCAGACAATCTTTACGCAGCAAGCCTCAGCTTCTACTCGCTACGCTACTTCGGTCATGTCACAATTCAATGGGTCGATACTATCACTGAGCACCTTCGGTTCAATCCAGCTAATCGACGGCTATCTTTATTCCGCTTTCCATCATTCTGTGCCATCCTTGCCGTCCATGGCAACGGTACTTGTCCAGCCGTCCGAAGGTACGACACCTACATTATATACTGCTGATGAGTTGATCCGAGGCTAACATCTAATAGTATATCGGAAGAACTTGAGCCCTTGTCGCCGGAGGACAAGGATCAATGTTGCGTCAGCCTCGAGCAAGAGGTCATCTTCTCCTACCGTATTCTGTTCGGACAAGACGACATGTCCAGGAAGCTGGCACATCAAGAGGTTTGTAACCTGAAGCAGTCGCGCGCCAGCCAGAGTGTCGATGCCATGTTATCGGATCTCTGCGAGCGTAAATATAAGTCAGGCTATCTATGGTGGAAGCGCTATGACAAAGTTTTGCGTGGATATCCTCCCAACGTATGGCCTATGACATGTCGGAGCATAGAAGGGCATCTACAGCAAAGCGATGTGTACAGCGCCCGAGATGACTTCCCGAGACTCGGGCGACGATTGATCAAGCTCCAGCAGTTCAATCTGCGCCAGAGACCCAGTAAGCTTACTGACCTGTGGCGGGACAGGAGAAATCCACTGCAATGGTATACATTCTGGGCTGTCGTGTTGGTTGGTGGAGTCGCAAACATTCTTGCAGCGCTGCAGCTACTGGTTGCTGTTATTGAATTACGGACGTCAATATAAAATCTGGGGTTCAGTCCATCTCAAGCCATCATCCGTTCAACGATCACGTAGCCAGCCAGAGCCTGCTAGCTTTAATAACGGGTCCGACAAGGCCCTACAGAGAGCGAAAGCCAACGCACGGTGTGACAAATATAAGATTGCCTTTCAGAAGGTCGTCGTTGGATAGCTACTTCGGTTGGTAAGAACTTACGGCTCCACGATCCAGAAAGATACCTAATTCGCAGCATGGTGGCTGTTAGCCCCAAAGGGGATTCTAGGTGTACTAGTTTTCTTTACTAGTAATATGATTCATAAACAGTAACAGAAAATATGTTAGATCGTGCAACGTGCCTCGAAGGAAAAGCCTAGCAGATATTGTGTACAATATAATATCACATTAAACTATGTCTTACGTCACAAATGGCAATAGATCGTTGAAGATATCAGTGCAGAGTGTCCATTGATGGATATTTATAAAAGACGCTAAGACTACTAAGGTAAGGCTTGAAAGATGGAAATAGATCAGAACTATGCAAGACACCACGGTTTATGCAGCAACCACTCCATGGTTTTGGAACGCAGTTTTCTCGCGTTGGTTACTTAAACTCGGAAATTTTCCAGCTGCCGTCCTTTCTGAGTGACACCCCAAGGATGGAACCATTGATGGAAACAAAGCCTGACGGCAGTATCCTTCTTTCTGGTATGATCCTGTGACTGTGACCTTATATGTGTCTAATCCGGCTGATTAACTAGATGACTGCTCACCTGTTGTCCGCCTCCCAAAAGCTGCAAAGCCAATGCAGATGGATCGTCCAGCCGTATTCAATCAGAATCCTGAAGTCCAACTTCGGGCAGAATATTTATCACAAATGGCCGAACTTCGAAAACTTCCATGCACACTGTCAGGGTTGTCAATGACAAACTACTACTACACGTATTGTCTCGGAGATACATGCCTCCATGGGTTCTACCCGCGTTATCTTTGGAGAACGCGAATTATCTGTCCAGCTTCATACGAAGGTTTCAAACTATCAAGGACTCCTCCGTCAGAAAGGCCTTCGTGGGTCTCTCTCCAGGAACCAATGAAGCCGAATCTCGACGCGCAGTGAACTCTTCTTTGAAATCTTTTCTTTCGGTGACAACTGCAACTGCTTGATCATTGAGTTTGAGGTCTTTTGTATCTAGTTCTGCCCATGGTGAATGCAAAGCTACGTTATCGCTTCGATAAATCATATGGGTGACAAGTCCAGGTAAGCTCATCAGGAAAGATCCTTGGGGCAACTATGGTCTGCTTTTCAAAGGAATGATCTCGTTAGCCAGACTAAACGGTGAAGCACCCGTAGGCGCGTGGCTAGGACACCTTCATACGTGGCATAGCTTCACACTTCTCTAGAAGCAGCGGCAGGATTCCACCGGCGATGTCCGCATCAAGGTCATCTAGAACTGGAGAAGGTCCGACAGGGTTATAGGGCTGGCTGCCACTAGTCTATCTCTGGCTATGTAGGGAATCTAGATGGTTTTAAGCCATAAAACGTTACAGAACTACCTTCGGGCATTTGTGTAAGTTACTGTAACAAGATACTCCAGCACCCCTCCGCCCCACATTCCCCGGACCACCACTTCCCTGTTCTTTGGTCGCCTGACCATGTAGAAGGTCACCCTAGAGCCTCGAACCATACACATATCTCTTTCACATCCCGTTAACTTCAACCTTCTCTCATTTGTACTGATGTAAAGTTTACTCTTTGTTCGTGAGGCACACAACCACATTTCTCACAGCAACATCCAAAGTTGACGCCTGTCGTATGTTTTCTAGGAAGACCTTCACTTCATCATCCGTTCCGAATCGCAGTGTTTCAATAGTTCGAGATATGACATTTCGTAGGGTTCGAATGTCTCTTAGTGCATACTCTAAAGACCATTCTGAGTCTCTAGGCGCATCGATTTCTGACACAGAAGGCATTTCTATCATCTTTATATATTAATACAGTAATTCGCTCCTATTTAAGGGGAAGTTTGCCTTGCCTTGTTTTGGAGCTTTGTGAATAATACTAGGTGTGATGTTCTAAGGTAAAAGATTCCTCAGATAATTTGTCTTGACTTATTCAAAATTCGCACCTTCCGCAGGTGTAAATAAAAGCGGAATGTGGAAGGAAGGTGGACGAACTCCCATTCTTGACAAGTTGCTCATTTTGTCAGTTCACCGCCCCAGTCATGATAGACTCGTTGGCCTTAAACTTAAATACCCCCTAGTACAGATTACTAAGTACGTAATAATACAGATAACCGCATTATACGGAAGTGAATAACATCAAACAATATATATGCAACACGACCGTATTAGTGCTGCGGTATGAGAGAGTTAGAAAAGAAACGCGTTTTTACAGAGGCGTAGGGAGGTAACGACTTGTCCTCTAAAAGATAGACTGGAAAAGAGAAGATAAGGGGTAGTGCAATGGGCGACCCTCTAAGTTACAGAACAATACGTAACGTGGCTGAGCAATTGCATATTGATCATGCCACTCCTCACTTCACATTGCGTCAATCAACCCCAAACTCCGCATCATTGGTCGGTTCATGGCCCGTATCGAAAGCCATTTGGTCATTGCGTGGCATCTGTCGGACTGCCCGCAGCCTGCTGTATTCTACAATGAAAAGGGTCTGGACTCGTCCAAAACTTGCCAGCATTGGCACAATGGAGCCTCACTCGTAGGGTTTATAATATTCTGATAACTCCACCCGCTTCTCTTTTCCTGACCGCCAACAATCCACTAAACTCATTCGTGCATCAGTTATTGCCTTCGTTCAACCTTAGAACCGCTATAATATTAAAATGAGCGCCAGAGAAGCAGTGCACCGATATCGTCAACTGGCCCCTCAGCCTCAACTCAGCCATGAAATATTCAGAAAAGAGAACGCAGTAGAAGGATCGCGTCAAGTTACAGATCATACCCCGAAAAGACGCGTTACAATGGCATGTTCGAGCTGCAAGGTGTTACGGCGGAAGGTGAATATTATCCGTGTTCTTCGACATATTTCGCAGGTCTTTGCCTATACGCTCCTGTTGGGATTTCTTAGTGCTTTATATGCGAACAAAATAAAGTTAAGCACTTTCCCGGTCATGGAATGTGGAATAACAACAGATAGTGCTCTGGGACTCCTCCTTGTGATCACTGTCGAGCTAATAAGCGTCCCTGTATTTTCGATGCGACGTTGGATCAGCGACGACGAGTTGCATTAAAGCGCACACGCGACGAGCTTGCTTTCTACCGCGGTATGTTGGATGACATCTTTAAGATTATCCAGTCAGATGATAAGTCGCTCGGTATTCGCCTTGTCGAACATATCCGACAAGATACACCAGTAAAGCAACTTCGTGGCGCTCTAAATGATATTCTATATCAGATTTCACGAACGGACGGAGATGAATGAATATATGTGTAATATGATACCAATTCTAGAAGCTTCAGTGCAAATTCGCAGAATAGGCCGGTGGCATGAAACCATCCATATCACATGCAGGCACGGGAAGCCCTGCCACGACCCACGCGCGAGATCTGGTCTATCGTATCCTGCTGTGAGCCCTCAACCGATCATGCAGAGGCCAGAGCATCTTGGAATCAAGGACAGCCATTTGTCCCACGCTACCAGTACCCTTGGAACCTGGTAGGTTCGACCAATCTTTCTCTTAAGTACAAGGAGGTATTGAACACTCGAGATATAGATCATCGTTCCCGGAAGAGTTCATAGAAGCTCGCCATCTAGTTTCTCTGACAGGGATCTCATCTGATGGGGTTAGTTTCTGGTACCTGACTGTGGTCAAGTAAAAAAGTGGAATCTTGTGGTGTATGTTTTGTAGATGAGCCCTTTGTGTCTGCTCTCGGCAGAAGTGGCGGCGGAAATTGTTGCTGCTGCTATAAACCGCAGCTTACCTGTCTATCGTGAAAATTCCCGGGGCGTCGTCCACTGAGGCGGATGAGCCATCCAGGACGTCTAAAGGAGCAATGACGGATTGCTCCAGCGCCGAAGATAGTTGAGCTGGTGCAGAGAAGCTGTGGTTCTGGTTGGATTAATGATAGCGTATTCATGTCCGCTTGCAGGATTGGATAGTTTTTCTGAGTGAGGGGGGGGGCATTCGCTCGACTTGTCTCGTACCATTAAAACTATGTGATATCAGTGTTGCCTATATGGAGTAACGCGAGCCATCCCATTCCAGGTCAAATCTGGTTTCCTGTAAGGATCCCAATCAAAATTCCCGGATGGGATCTCGCGAGCGGGGATTAGAGTTCATGAAGGATCAAACGATTCTGATATCTAGCAATGAGAACGGGGAGACACATCCCTCCATATCCCACCACTAATAATAGAGGCTATCAGGTGGATCTGACACGCTCTGACAGGACGATCGTGGTGCCGGCGCTTGCATGCGACGCGAAGGTCTCAGGTTAAAATCTAGGCGAAGAACGTAATCTTTCGTCCACACCCTATTTGTACGATCCCTCTTTGGGCTGATATCGAGAAAAAGGAAGTGGACCGCGGGTTAGGGCGGATGGACTGAAGCGCAGAGCTTGTGTCGCACGGCCGGTTCCCAATCACGGTAATCCATGCAAGACACAAAGGCCGAAGAGGGTATCATTCACATTCGAGAAGCTGGCGAAGAAATCTATTCTGTTCAGTAATATTCATTAGACAATAGAGAATTGTAGATGTATGGCCTTGTTGATCGAAAGCATGGCCCTGTGGCTATCGGCTGAAATCGTGGCCCCACGAGTGTATATGAAGGAACGTGCAAGGTCTGTCACCATTGTCAATGGACAGATGATTCTCTCATCGGTTTTGAGTCCACAACAATGACCAAATGCGAGCACCCTTTCTGGCTAGAGCTTAGCCATGAAATGGCAGCGGCTCAGGTCGTTTATGGATCAAGGCTTGCTCGATTGGTGAACGAGCTGCCACAGCCATCGGTCCAGTTGCCGCAGGTCGTTTTCTTCATGGGCCATCACCAAAAGAATAAAGCATTGCGGCAGCTGTGCAGTAGCAACTACCGAGGCCAGGGTCGCAATCCGCCGAGCGTCAATATCCGCTCCGATAACCGCACGCTGCAGTCCTTGCAGCCGCGGTTCTTCGCAGATTGCGACCCCTGCCGGTCATTGCTGTCCACACATGAAAGCTTGCGCAACTGTCACGAGGAGAAAATATACCCCGTGGAACTCCCATCCACAGAGTATTCTCTGCAGGACATCATCATTGCACGCCTTATATTCTTGTTCACCGACGTGGTCTGTATCTTTGCAGATGACGTTGGAGGATTCGAGGGCACCCGCAAGCTCCTGACAACGTGGGCGGCGATCGGCTCAGCGTCCAGCCTACCACCCGCGGTAAGACCGAGGGTGATTGTAGTTGTCAGCCAGTCTCCAAGCATCACGGGAAGCGTGATCGATGAGAATGACTTTCTATTCGAGTTGCTTCATGCTGGCGACGTTCCTTACTTCTCAGCATTCCGGGATATCCAGGTATCTAGTCTTCCGGCCGAGGAGCTCTCGTCCGATGCTCGCTACATGACACTAGGCAGTGATGTTTCCCGGCAGCTTAGACGCTCACGAGTTGATCGGGAACGCTATCGGAGCCTATTCTCTGCGATTCATCTCAGCGCGTTTTTTGAACTTGCTTTGCATAATCTATCCGCCTCGCCATTTGCGCCATTTGACTTCGTTCGTTCTGCAAGAGATAGGAATCCCCTTGACGGAGCTTTTGCTTCCCACATCACCAGCTTTTTAAAGGTGGGAAGCAAAACAAGAACTCCTTACAATGAAATGGCTTCCCACATTGCTTCTGCAATTCTGATGGACGCGTATCCCCCGGGGATGCACTGTAAGTGGCCCCCACTTTGGCTCCTTGTCTGTCTAACATCCCTAGATTTCCTACCTTCGATGGTTTATCGTACATTGTATCACGATCCATGTTACACCGGTCTCCGGAAGTTCTACAGCACTGACGCCTTAGCCTCTGTCCAGAGTGAACGGGTCCAACACCACCTGTCCAGGTTTTTTGAACACATGGCCTCGAACCTTGGCCCATCCTCAGAGATCCATAAGAACAACCTGAAACAGCAACGGAAGTTCTGGGCTTGGGCTAAGTCGAACAAGACCTGTCTCCTGTGCCTTAGACGCCACCCTGAACACCCTCAGGCGTGTGGACATGGAATATGCGACACCTGCGCGGAGATCTTTGGCGAGCCTTCTCTTCACACTGAACATGAGTACACTATTTGCCAGTGCATTCTATGTGGAAACGCAAAGGGTCTGACTGTGCGGCTGAAACCGCCAACCGCAGCGCCACGCCTCCTGAGTATCGACGGAGGAGGTCTCCGTGGCATTATTCCTCCTTCAAATTTGGAGCTGTTACAGAAAGACATAGGCCCTGAACTTCCGCTAGCGGATCTGATTGACCTCAGGGTCGGCACCAGTTCCGGTGGGCTATATGTCATAGCAATGGATATCCTCCGCATGGGGCCTTCGGAATTTAAGAGAATATTTCAGGACCTCGCCCAGAAGGTTCTGGGCCCTGACCAGCGGAAGGGGAGAATAAGGTCCCTGCTTTCGGACGCAACCTACGATACTAAGGCGCTTGAAAATCAGTATAAGGACGTCTTTGGACCAACGAGGCGGCTGTTTGATGCGCCAGCGAGTCTTCTATCTGCCGGAAAGATGGCGGTCACGACAACTTCTATTAAAGATGGGTCGTTGTTCCTTTTCACGAACTATAATGGGGCAGCACCCCACCGTGCGGAATCTGGTACTCATAAGTCTTTGTGTCCCTGAATGAAAGTGCTGATTTCTTATAGTTTATGGACGACTTCGGCCGGATGAAGACTATGGGCCCTATATCTGGCAGATGTAAGCAGGGATCCGTACCTTCTGAAGATCCCCTTGTCTTAACATGGCTTCTAGTGCACTGGCTACTTCCGCGGCTCCTCCGTAAGTGGGCCTCCCCAAAATGTCCTGTCCAATGGCTGACCTCCATAGCCTTTTCTCCACCGTCAATATTCCCGGACTGGGTACCTTCCAGGATGGAGGAATGGGACGAGATAACAACCCAGTTAACATTGCGTTATTTGAGGCGAAACACCTGTGGCCTAGCGTAACTAATCCCGATGTTGTGATCACGCTCGGGACGGGAACAGAAACGTCATCTCCGAAGACATCCTTCTTTCGAAATGTGCTCTTGGATGGATGGATTCCGAGAGTGTACCGTTCATACATGAGGAGCTTTGATGGGGGTACTACGTGGAAGGAGCTAAAGATGCGGCTGGATAACAAATCACAAGAAACATACTACAGGTTCGATCAGTACTTACCCGAGGGCCTTCCCGCCATGGATGATCCAGATTGTGTCGCTGGCCTCTCCAAGCAAGTTCAGACACAGCCAGGGGAGGACCACAGTGGTGTGGTGGTAGCGCTACTCACCGCCTGCCTCTTCTTCCAGCTCGACAAGATGCCAGTGTACAAGAACGGTCTGTATCATTGTGTTGGTACGATTCGTTGCCGTGCTCCTCCGCGGCCTCTTATTGAACGACTGGCCATGATCCCTGGGAGACAGGCATTCTACAAGGGCAAATTGAACCTTGGTCTCAGTCTATCAGCGGACGATATCTGCTTCTCGTGCCACCGTTATTCTTTGCCTGTCCGATTCTTTGTGCGCGATCTGGAGGAAAGTATAACACTATCTTTACGCATTGGAGAAACACCCCGTCGGTTGAGTGCTTTCCCAAATTGTATGCAATGGTTCATCGAAGAACAGAAGTTAGATTGTGTCTTTGGATCCCCGAACCATGACATTCCGCTCCAGGTGGAATGCCCTGACTGTGACGGTAGGGGGACCCGAGGGAGAAAACGAAAGTACATAGACATATGATCCCCAATCCTATCCTCCTCAGTTGGAGTTTTCATTCTGTAAAGCCTTTTCCAGTTCTTTAATACACTTCCGTAGTGCTCTGTTGTATCCTAGCAGCATGGATTTGAGCCGATCATTTTGTCTCCGCAGATCATCAATCAAGGATTCATCTTCGAAGTGAAGACGCTGCATCTCACGTAATTCGGCGAGGAGGTTTGGCAGAATGGGCTCGCTATTCATGGTGAATGCTAGATAAAACATAATTAGCACAATTTAGGTGCAGCATATCTGGTCTTACCTAAGGGGTCTCTTCACGTCTAATTGGTACTCTGTCTTACTGCGGGTTGGTAGCTTCTCGAAAACATTGGCGGGTAGTTGGTGTTTTAATAGAGATATATCCCTGTAAGCGCTATTTTTGGACATTGTCTGGGACTCTGATGGAGCCGCCCGGAGATAGCCACGGTTATCAGGCTTGGGGGCCACGCTGGGAAAGCCATCTGTTGATATAAAAAGCCCTAGGCATGCCGAACTATCCAACCAAGTTCTATAACCTCGCATACAACGATGGAAGGACAATACGAAGATGCCAGCCAGTTCCTGCCAGGGATCGAGTACCTCCAGCAATATGATCCACTTTGTGATCCTGATATCGACCCTACACTCCTCCTCTCAGACTCCTCGGACTTGTTGAATTATTTCCCTCCCTTGCCATCCTTGGATGGTTTGACCAGCGAAGCCGAGGCTCCCTCGTCTGAGAAAGAATTGGAAGATATGCGGGCTCGAGTTGACGCTTTGGAGAAAGGGTACGTACAATCGTGTTCAGGCTTGCGCCCCACTGGTTCTAAATGACCTGCAGGATCGAAACCTTGAAAGGGTATAAACCCCGCTTCAGCCCACTCTCCCACGACATAGACCAAGCTAAGAGATGACAGTACATTGGACTATCTACGGACATACTTAGCCAGCATGCATCCCTGGATGCTGGAAGTGACGGAGGCATTGGACAAACTCGGGCAGGCACCTCAATCTGCAACGGAGTTGGAGTTTCCCGAGAAGAATATCTGAGTAGACTGGCAGAGTCATCAGGTTTTGCAAACCTCCAGTTTTGTAGCTCTTTCGTTTTCGCACTTGTTCCTGTTTTGTCTTTTCTTTTACCTCCAGTATTGTCAAACGTTCACGTGTTATCTATCTACTTAGGCAGCTGTCAGAATGGTGATATTGACGTGCGACGTGCATTAGATTTGGGTTCAGACAAACATACAATGAAGCATTGGCCACACCACAGCGGTTACACCAGCTGTTCCTCCGACATGCTCGCCTGTCATTGGCTGTCTTGAAGCTCGCATGACTCGTGTCTTTTACTTGTCAGGATGCAACCACGGCTCCGCACAATCAGACCCACATAGTTCGTATGGTGTTGCCACCAACGCCAAACCTTGTTGCTTGTCGGAGCTTCTACCATTTATCTATACCATGAGGTAAGGATCCGGCGCCGAAATCTTACACAGCTTGTCAAGTGCAGTATAGGGAGCAGAATGGATTGCTATATCTTCCCAAGATGTCGGGAGATTAGCTCACGAGGCAAACCATGCATGCCGGTCCTAGGCCTGTTTTGCACTTGTCATGATAGCCCACAACATAACGGTATGATTGCAAAAGCCGACTTGATCAAGTCACTTCATGTGCAGGAATAGAATGCAACCTCTGGTAATATGTACATAGCACAACAGCGAACGGGAAGAGCAGAAACTAGTTCCAATACGCCTAGAAAGGATAAAGGTCTGTAGCAATAATCAAACAGAATCAAAGCATCGTCATCCTAATCCCCTGCACCATGTAGTCGTCAATAAAGCAATGTGACCTTCCAGGTTCCTGGCAACAGCAACACAATAGGAAATGGGAGCCTTCGAGATGAGCACGATCCTCGGGGTCCGTGTACTGGCCAGGTAGCACCTTCCTGCAGGCAAAACAAGATGGCTTGCATCGTCGGCTTGCCAGATACTCGTGCGCCAATTCTTGGCTTCCTCTCGCTTGCACGAGGACAGAGTCGTGGAAGAACTTGTTAAAGCAATCGTAGCAGTAAGTGTGGCCACAGCCCAGCGCCAGATCGACGACCTTACTATAACATATCTTGCACTCATAGTATGCTTCCAGGGTCCGACCTGCGCTTTCTTAGTTATGCAATACCCTAAAGGCAATCAGTTTCTCACCTTCCGGTGCAAGATCAGACCGGGCTGGGCTTGCTGGTAAGCTGGCAATGAGCTCAGTCGCATCACTCGTCCCCACGGAGACCGCATCGATCTCAATCGGGTTCTCTGGCCCACTATCAGTTCATCGTCTCCAGCAGGAGTACCACTGCTACAAACCGATACTGTCACCGGGACGGCGCAAATCATGGGAATAAACAACAGTGCTGGCCTCTGTGTCACTGAGAGCCTCGACATCGATCGGGTTCTCTGAAAATTGTCAGGGTATACGACAAAAACCGCCAAACTGCCGCTTACGAATGCTAGACCCAGGAAGGGGATATGGCAAAGTTGACAAGCCCCCGATGTCCTCAGAGACTTGACGGTAACCATGGAATGGAACCCGAACTTCGGACGGAGCCTGAACTTCAGACGGAACCTGGCCTTCGGACGGAACCTGGACTTCGACCAAGACAGGATTGTTAAAATTGAATGATTGGGACTGGGGCGTAAGCTGAACATAGATAGGAATGAAGAGAGACATGATGATGGTATGAGAATGAGAGACCCCTGGGCTTGACCGACGTATGTTGAGATAGATTGGAAGCTGACCACAACCTGGGTCATTGAAGGGATATTTATACTCGCCATTGCCCGCACCCTGTCCGACGCTGAACCAATATCCATGTCGACTTAGCCTCACTTGAAGCATACCATGGTATCAGAGTATGCCTGACAGGATCAATCGGTTGTTGTACACCAATTGATCAGAACTGGCATATGCCACTCGGAACAGTGCTCTGGCTAGCCGACAGATCTGGGCGACGAGTGCTGCCTTGTTCTATAAATGGGGTGCCCTTGAGTCCCGGAAGATGCTCATATCCAACCATCCAGAGACCAGCAGCCTGACTGTAGATGCGCCGGACACCAATCAGTCTTACAAGCATGCCAAAATGCTCTGCAAGCGATCGAAGAGGGACACAAGGCGTATCACCCATCGCGATAGCGGACAGGGGCACAAGCCGATCAACCAAAGGTATACGCGTACCACCGAGATACCGGTATAGGATGCATAGACCCTGGCCTCATTGAGTCTGGCTGAGACACTTGGCTCCGCATGATGCAACTGCGTGCATCACCAGCATGGCCCATTGGAAAGAAGGTCGATATGCGTTGCCTTGCCAGTCTCACTTAACGCCCACCCCAAATATGGATCAGCGGTATCGAACTCATGTATTCCCTTTCTATACATGAGGCCTCAGGCGACCGTCATGCCACATCCTTAGACGGACAAAACAATCCCCTCGTCCAAAGGTCTCCGCGCCTTGTATACACGCAGGGTGTAGAAAAGGTTCCTTCTTGGATCCAGAGCTTCCGCCACTGCAGCAGTTGCGAGCGACCGGATATCGTCATATGACCAGCCATACACACGGCTGAAAGGCGCCATACAGAGTGGCAGGACACTCTCGGCAAACGCTGTCCTGTACCATTGGATAGTTGTCTTATCGACGGACGGCAACCCCCAAGGGTTCAGGGGTAGCACAAATTCTTCACAGCTGATCTGGTGAAACCCAGTATTGCCCAGCCACCGCCGTACTTGTCCTGGGCTATACTCGATCTCCCTATGGGTTTGTTCTGTCGCGGCCTTCAGGTTGTAGTACCAAAACTGGAGCGGGCCGAATCCCAGAGGTCGACCGAAGCAACGAGGCTCAAAAATTACCTCGAGCTGTTCAAACCAAGCACCGCAGTTTAGATGGTCGTATATCCTCTTGTAAAGACTTGGCCAATTGGTGACGCTGCCATATCCCATTCGCATATGGATGACATCCCATTTTCCTTCTCCAAGTAGCCAAGGACACTCATAGTCGAAAGGGACCCTGAAGTGGCAATTCGGCGGAGGAGATTCTGGTTGGAGTGCAGACAAGTCGACCCCCAGAACGTAGGCCCTTGGATATGCCTTCGCCAGTTCAATCGTCCAGAGGCCGGTCCCACACCCAAGATCTAAGAAGCGACCATTTTCGCGATGGGGGACGTGCATCAGCCGGTCGGAGCGCAGCGCTTTCATCACCATGGTATGGATGAAATCCAGACGGTCCTTCTCAATTTCATCGCATGGTAGCATGTAGCTCCCTGTTCCTTGTCCTTGATATAGACGGCCATTCTCTTGGATTGCCGTTCGTGTCTGGTGCGCGCTGCCCCGTGTGTCCTTGGCTAGGAACTCTGCCCCTTCCTTATTGTAAACATTGGCAACCAGGGAGAGGATGCCACTGGAGTCGCAGACGACCTTCAGGGGCAGATTATCGGGGAAAGGCACATCCCTATCTGAGCTGGATGCTGTCTTCCGGTTGCCATCTTCGCTATGGTAGCCCACCAACAAAGCCGATATCAAGCGATTGCGCCTTAAGTTTGACTCCCGCTTTCTTCCACGCGACCGATATCTTGGATAAGGCGTAAGCTGTAGGCTATTCTGGTCGCACATTCCTAGAGAGGTTGGTAAGGTTATCGGACAAATTAGAGGTGATATGGCAGAAAATACTGTCTTTTGGCCGTCTGTGAGCCTCAATTATCGGAGGTTCCGAACCAGCAGGCATTGCGAGCGAACGACGTTGGTCAGATAATGGCGCGGGAAGATGAGCCGTTCTTGGATGTGAAATAAACAAAAGCAGAAAATTCCGAATTGGAAGCTTAGTTCGTTCCCCTCGCTCACTCAAATAGATTCCCCAGAGAGGGGAACCAGGAGAATGAATCACTTCAGAGCTTCCCTTTGTCTCTAAGGCCAGCGGCTACACAATGCTCTTAAGCTCGGCCCAAAAAGCGGTGACCAATGAGAGAGCGGCGCAGGTTTTGGTGGCGTTATGGTGGCGTACATTATTTGACCCGCTGAAGTCTAATTCATTATTAATGCAGCCTTTCTGTTTATCGAAACTCCTCCAATCGTCAACGAGCTCAAGAATATGAGATTGACAGCAGAAACAAGAATCAACATTAATATACCGGAAAGTATCAGAAAGCGTGTGGGCTTAATTCAGCATGCTAAGTTAGTTCAAACACACAAGTGCGAATCAAAAACCAATTACGCCAAACATATGGTGGAGACGACACTGGCATAGTCCTCCAACTAGTGTACTTCTCGCGTAGCTTTGAACGGTAGCAATAAAGAGCACGAGCGAGTCACCAATGACCTGTGAAGCACAAGATACTGTCCAGTTGCACTGCACAAAGCAAATACCTAATAAACACGCTCTGGCTAAGTCACCCGAACATGGCGAGGTTCGCCTCGCGGCACCCAGAAACCGTCCGCTTCGTGAGGAGGTTGATACTCAGACTCCTTTAGATCCACACTGTCGTCTGAAGCTAGAACTAGACCTCTCACTTCATCACGCGTCTCTGGATCCGCGGACACTAAAGTAGATGTTGGTGAGACTCTCTCTTAGCCAGACATGGCTACTTACCACTAATCAGTAACCGACCGGAGCAGGATGACCTTTCCTCCTCGAGGATTGATTTAAGATCGGGCTTTCCGTAGTAGACGGTTCCTCGGCGGCCAACGTGAACTTTTTCAGAATCGGGTGATACGGTCTTCTCACTACGAAGGATAAAGAGCGAGTACCTGAGCGCCTGAGGTGCGTGAGCTGGTGTTTTTTAACAGACTGGTCTGACCTACCATGGCTTTATCTTCATCGAGAAGTCTGTCCATCCAGTCACAGATCCAGTCTTCGTGGTCTGCATTCTGTCAGTTCAGCCTTGGACCGGGGATGATGTGAGCTGGTACACTCTTCTTCCATTTGCCATATCAGTGTCATCCTTCTGGTGTTACGACCTGGCAGAGCCCTGTGCTCCCCTTGCAAGGCACTTTCGACAAATGTCTTCACGTAAGATAACTGTCCGGCAATCCCGATGCCCGTTGCAACGATGATGATGGAGCTATATTCGTCTGTATCAAAGTGTTCGCCGTACGGCCCATCGACGAGGATACGAACACGGCTATGTGGAGTTCCACACAAAGCTCGAGTAAACCCTGATCGAACCTGCGCAAGCAAGGATATACTTACTGCCTTGCCGTCTGGTCCTGCCTCCCACCATGCGATATGAAAGGGGTGGGATTCGGCAAATGAGAGCGATCTTATCCCGGGGGCTCTCACATATATATATTGGCCCTCGCGGACTTTCCAGGGCCGAGGAGGTCGAAATGTAAGCTCAACAGCATCTTGGTGTTTAACAACATCAGCCAATGCTAGGGACTGTCCCGCAGCACTGTTGCGAAATATCTGGTAAATCGTGTGGATGACCGTATTCAACAGAAATGCTGCTAGCCCACCGACGAGGCTGAAAGCCTCAAAGCCACGCCAACGGCGTAGATGTAGCCATGTCCCAACAATCACCAAGATGCTAAGGGCTGTATGGCCTTTCAGGAAGATCTCATATGATAACCGGCGGATCCACGGTAGGGCCAGGACGAGTAAGGCCGAGAGAGCCGCGGCTGACTTTATTTGTTCGTTAGCGTTGTCCGAGTCCTCGGAGCAGCGAACTTACCATTAGACCATAGCGATGAAACTTGTTGGCCAGATCAAAGGTCCAGCTTTGCAGTGCAAATACGATGTGCAAAGCACTTTGGACGAGGCTCATTAATCCAAGGACACGATGAAAGCGGCGATACGTCGATAAGGAAAGGCCAGATATCTCAGCAGCTATACTTAGCTGCGGAACAAAAGCCACGGGAAGCAGATGTAGAACTGCCAAAGATCCAGCTCTGACACTAGCTTCTGCAAAGTTTGAGACACCTAGAATATTGCAAGTGAAGGTTCCACCAAGATATACTGCGTATAGGATACCATCCAACCTTGTGAAGGGTCCCCAAAGGCGACGCCGACGGAGGAGATATGGGAGCGCTAGATGTCTGAAGAAGATATGTCCAAGGTGAGGGTTAAACACATACTTGATAAAATGAGCCCATAATCTCCGAAGCAGGAAAAGCGCAGCAATTCCCGCTGCGACGTATCTGTAGATCACCAGCACTAGGCTCATGGTCAATGAGGATGCTTTGAGATTAGTAGCCTCCGATCCGAGGCAGCATTTTATATGCAGAGGTCACTACTCGAACAGGGAAAACCATGGTGTGCCACGGTAATAGGAGCCAGTGTCGGAGCGGGAGAATGGGCTTTTATCTGAGATGCAAATGTGGTTTCAGCCTCGAAGGGACCACAATCCATGAAATCATGGCCTGCCACAGGGCAGCTAATGCCGTAGGGCAGACCACAGTCCATGAAAAACCATGGCCTCCCACAGGGCGGTTGGCGCCACAGGGCGGCTCATGCCACAGGGCAGCTAAGGCCGTAGGGCAGACCACAGTCCATAAAAAACCATGGCCTCCCACAGGGCGGTTGGCGCCACAGGGCAACTCATGCCACAGGGCGGTTCATGCCGCAGGGCAGCTAATGCCGTAGGGCAGACCACAGTCATGAAAAACCATGGCCTGCCACGGGGCGGCTGGCGCCACAGGGCAACTCATGCCACAGGGCGCTTCATGCCACAGGGCGCTTCATGCCACAGGGCGCTTCATGCCACAGGGCAACTGATGCCGTAGGGCAGACCACAGTCCATAAAAAACCATGGCCTCCCACAGGGCGGTTGGCGCCACAGGGCAACTCATGCCACAGGGCGCTTCATGCCACAGGGCAGACCACAGTCCATGAAAAACCATGGCCTGCCACGGGGCTGCTGGCACCACAGGGCAACTCATGCCACAGGGCGCTTCATGCCGCAGGGCAGTTAATGCCGTAGGGCAGACCACAGTCCATGAAGAATCATGGCCTGCCACAGGGCAGTTTATGCCACAGGGCAACCGATGCCGTAGGTCAGACTACAGTCCATGAAAATCATGGCCTGCCACAGGACGGTTGGCGCCGCAGGGCATTAATGCCGCAAGGCAGACCACAATCCGCGAGAAACCATGGCCTGCCACGGGGCGGTTGGCGCCACAGGGCAGACCACAGTCCGCGAGAAACCATAGCCTGCTGTCACAGTCCACGCCATGGGTAACATCGAACATCACAGTGCGTGTGAGCCTCTGCTGGGAATGTGCTCCGCATGTTGTTTACATAAGCAGGGAGGGACACCTGCCCCTCATCAAGGTGGAAATTTCAGCGCGGCGTGTTCACGCAACAACCCAGACCTTTATTCTACAAAAGCCAAGTCGTTCTCAAAGGTAGCACTCAGGAACAGAATTACTTGACATTTCTCAATTATAGCAGGCGTGATGATATGAAACCGGGGAAATGAATTGCTTTACACTCGTGGCAGCGGCGGGCAACAAATACCACAATATGAACTGTATGATGACAACCGGCATCTGCTTCGCCATCTAAGGATTTAATCCACCCACTTCCACCGTACCAACCATAGTATCCCGCGCGAGGCGAATGTATGGTTTAAGGCAGTTGGGTCCTGGAGAGAGCTGGAGAAAATCATCCTAGTAAATCTTCAGAACTAGATCGACAGGGTGTATTTGAATGTCCTGGTTACCTTTGTGATCACTTCAATCGGGTTCGACTTAGTGTGTTCCACGAATTTCGTCAGAGCCGGATCCCATGGACCAAGTCTCAATGATTCTCCCTTTTTCAGGGACGTGACTGGCTCGAGACATTGAATCACCATCCGACCAACCGAGCGGATGTCCTCCTGAGCGTTGTCTTGGCTGATCCTTTGTAGCATACACAAGCCGATATTGGCTGTAATGGTCAGCGTGGATATTGGGAGCATGGCAGAGAGTGGACGCACCTATTTTGACCGAGCCATTCATAGAGAGAAGGACATTTCTGGAACTCAGGTCCCCGTGCGCAAACCCCAGCGTCTGGTGTATATATTGGATACCATCCAGTACTTCACGGCACCATGAAGCCACCTCGTACGCCTTTAGCGGACTGAATGGAGTTGAGAAAATGTAGAGCAGGGGAACGTCCATCAACTCGTAGATGAAGAACAAATCACCGGCGTGATAAAAGCATTCGTGCAATGCCACGACATTCTTGTGGGAAACCCGAGTAAGTCTTGACAGCCACTCCTTTTTGTTCACCTTCACTTCTTTTAAATGGAACTCGGAGAAGCTGTTGTCCTTTCTGTGGATCACGAAACCTTGGCCGGCAAGATTCAGTTTGTAAAGCCTTTGGTACAGTTGCCACGGTTCAGCCTCCGTTTTCTTTAGAGACTCGTTGTACTTGGTCGCCGACTTGCGGAGTTTCCCATCGTGGTTTCTTTGGTCCTTGGAGCCGTCGACTTCTATTGCTCTCTTCAGTGAAGACGTTTGGCTGAGATTCGTTCTGGGGAAAGTAGATATTCTTTTGTCCTGGCTTGATGTCATGGCGGCTCCTCTTTGGAGAGAGGAAAAGAAGTCTGACCATTCCCTGAGTTGGGGGGGAGAGAGGGAATTTATTAACATTATCATGCCCGTATGCTATGGTGTCTAAAGATAGAAACTTCAAACTTCACGTTTCGTATAACCGCGCGGCTGCATCATAATCGAGTGCGACGGCGATGCTCCAATTAACGCATGCTCCACCCATCCTGAACGTAAATATGTGGTGACATCTGCGGCGAATATATGCCAATAGAAGTTTAGTTCCAAGCCTGTTTTCAAAAAACTGTGGTGGAGCCTCTCTTGACCAGAACTACCAGGACGCCCGAGTGAACTATCTAGCTGGATATCCTAGCAGACTGGGTCCGGTGCCATCCTTTCTGCCTTTTGCACTTTCCAGTGAGGTACTCCTGGGAGAGTAATATGTACAAGAAAAGGATCTTTTACAAGATTATGGTAACAGGCGTGCGGTCAAACTGATGTAGTGTCTAGCCCTAAGTCTTAGCCTATTCTGCGCACGGCATTAACTCCCACCTCTTTTCGACGATATTGAACCGTGGTAAGGCAAGTTGTTCTGTTGTGCCAACATCCTGATCGATGTTTAATAATTCTGCGCCGTATCCGCTACCCCAGACGCCCAGGAAAAAGAGCTCTGGTCCCCGGTTCAGAAAGGATACAACGTCTTCCACTGGCAGAAGTTTAAAAGTTTCGCCGGCTCCAGGCACTTCGGTGGCCTTTGCAAACCAAAGTTTCGGTAGCTCCGGGAGCAAGTCGGGGAGTTTATCAAGGCTTGAGCATAAAAGGCAAAAGATCTCCTTTGTATCTACGTGGTAGAATGCGCCGTAAGGAACGTTCCCTCGTGCTTGCCTGCGAAAGAGAGCATGAAACCTTCCCGGGGATAGCGTCGTCGAATAAGTACATGCATCCAAGGTCTGCCATTTGATAGAGCCAAGTGCATCATTAGCCAGGGATGTACTGACTTGAGTTTCGGCTTCCGTATTTCGACGTGCTTCGTCGAATAGAACCATATC
Organism: Aspergillus olivimuriae; assembly: GCA_003719415.1. NCBI lineage: Eukaryota > Fungi > Ascomycota > Eurotiomycetes > Eurotiales > Aspergillaceae > Aspergillus > Aspergillus olivimuriae. The sequence goes on along the minus strand of RHLO01000324.1, from coordinate 8,481 downwards.
TTGATGGGATGGTTCAGGCACCTGATTGGCGGGCACAATTGCGTTCACGCTTCCGATGTCATCAACTAAGGTTGGCAGTACGTGCAACTGGAGAGGTGACATATCCTGAGTTTGCTCCGTCGCAGAAAGGTTTCTAGTTGGCACCTGAGGCTCTTCGCTCATATCTGTGTCATCGTGGACCATTATAGTCATTGTTCCGGGTCCGGCCATCTCGTTCGGTAGAGGCGCATCAGCTGCAGGTTCTAGATTAACCGAGCAGTCAGACATGGGCTCTGTCATGCCAGGGCTGTCTAGAAATCCAGGGAAAAAGGACATGAAGAAGTCTCTCTTCACAGCGAATGTTGACAAGTCTTGACCATGCATGGTGCTTTGGGGGTAGTATATATGCTGTAGGAACAGATAGTTCTGGTCCGAAAAGAAGCTTCCAATATCCGTCATACCACAGCGTCTGTCCAGTGACCAGTGTTCCTGGACATCTATGGCGAGAGCAGGGCATTGCTGTTGGATTCGCCGCTGCTTTATATTCTGAAGTACACCCACAACCTGGGTGCTGCACTGTGTAATGATAGACGGATCATACTCGAAAACCCTTGGTGGTCGAAGGCGCGTCAGGAGGTTATAGATAGCGGCGAACTCTGGGTTATACTGGGCAGGTCTTGTAGAGATGCGAGAGCCAGGCAGGATGAGCCCAACCGTACGAGTGAGTTCTCTAAACTGAATCCATAGATTTTGGGAATCGGGCACCTGTCCCAATGGCGAGTAACGATTATGACCAAGTGGGGGCGCATCAGAAAGACCATAGAAGTGACGCATGGCAAAGAGAAACACCTGCCGATATGCCGACCAAAAGCCATAGTCATCGTTCGGGTGTGGCCTTTCCTCAACGCAGCTCTCGGAAATCTGGATCGGAAACTGATTATTCTGTGGGCGAGCATAGTAGCGATACATTGTCTGACGGATTGTTCCTCTGAATCTGGGAGGCAGGAGTCGTTTAATAACGTATACCATGGGTCGGATGTATTTAATGTTTTCGAGGAATATCCGTAGAGACGGGATAATCCCAGTATACCCTAGGGCAGCCTGCCGGAGTTCTGAACGGAGCTGGGTATCTGAACAGGCAGCGAACACGGTATTCTCGTGAAACAAATGATCTATGTGCAAGCGGTCGGCCTTAGAGAGAGAAGGACATCGTCCTTCAAGTTGCTCGACTGTCTCGGTGTCTAGCAGGTGCGGCTGATTGCAAGTCAGGCTAACCCAGGCGGTATTGATGTGACTCAGACAAGACGCAAGTTCCTGGAATGATCAGCACGCCTCTCCTAATGCTATCTCGCCGGATTATTCTCACCTCTGGGATTTTAAGACTGGATAAATGCAGACCCATGAGCCAGGGGCTCCAAAGCGCAGGGAATTGTAGGAGATTATCAAGGCTCTCGCGGAAAGCCGCGTGATTGTCAACCTTGGGTTGATAGATTTCCTTGAAATCACGGCATTTCGATGGTGACCACTTCGCCAGCCATTCCCCCGCAGCCTCCGTCTCGCCGCGCCTCTGATAGTATCGCACGCTCCGGAATATATCGCCGTCACTGAACTCTTGAGCGCTCGCCTCAGACTCGCGCAATTTTCTCCGCGCGGCGGAAGTCAATTTGGTGGCATCATAGAGGCATAGAATCCACCAATGTTCGTTCGGATTGAGCCACTCGGCGGCGGCTGACAGTCGGTGCTGACCTTGGAAGCAGTATATGGAAAACCCAGGAGGCAACCTGATGCTTGCTGGGCTTTCCAAGGACAATCTAGTCAGCGAATTTGTAGCCATTATCTGCTCAAGATCCGGAGGTGCCATTTCTGCAGGAATCCATGTTAGAGGATCCAGCCTGCGACAGCCTTCCTGATCAAAACGATGGATCAATCGGCGGACATTGCCTTGGTTGAGGGTTCGTGATCCGCAGACATCCAAACCATCAAACCGCAGTGATTCAAATTGACACACTTTCACTGAACCCACCAGCGCGCTCTGTAATTGCTGCGCGACACTTAGATCTGTAGCGGCCATGACGTTGTGGAGAATGCTAGCTAGAATGAGCACGTAGCCACTCTGTCATTAACCTGCCGGGTCCATATGACAGGCCACGGTAGTTAAGGCAGAAAATCCGTGGCTGTGTTCAGGCAGGCGGTTACCGGGGGTCGGCGCTGGACCCCCAAGAGTGGTGGTGATCTTGATCTTAGCGCGATAGTCGAGTGAAACAAAACCCGGCGCCACCACGCGACAAATCGATAGCCATGAGAATAGACACTGGAACCATGGCGTTTCTACGGGTATTTGAAATTGCCATGGCTGGGGCCGCTGGTTATGGGTATACGTCTGTTATACGTCCCACAGGAAAATCAGAGTCAACCACGCCACAATGGAATCCCCCTCACATTGTCAATGGATAGGGCCATTCCAGATAATGCGTTGGCCAGATCAGCCAGGCACATACGGCCATGGTAGGCTTCCTAATCTATACATCAAATAGTGAGGCCACGAAACTGACTGGGTGTAGCAAAACATAGTCTTACCTTGGAGGATGCAAGTGTGAAAATATCGTGGTTTGGTAGCATAGCACCCCAAGCGCATACCCTTCAAGCTGCTGCCGGGGGGGTCGGAATACCGGTCTTGCATTGGTTTGAGACGGTGGACGACAAGGAAGTGATGATAATGGACATGGTGGGACCAACTTTGGAAGAGCTCTTCACAAAGTCGGGTCGTTATTTTGGCATGCGCGCCCTTCTTCTGTTTGCCGAGCAGATGCTTGCACGCGTGGAATTTATCCACTCCAGGAACATTTACCATGGGAGCTTGGATCCGTGGTCTTTTGCCCTTGGCAGCTCCGGCTGGCAGTCACAACAAGCTCTCCTGGTGGATTTCGACCCCCAGTACGCCCAATCGGCCTCCGCACAGGATGATCTTTACGCCGTCGCACAAATATTGGCCTACTTTTACGGCAACTGGAGCTCCTGGGATGAATATCAGCACATGACCGGATCGAATCTTCCCAGGGATACCGCTCCGGTCATATGCACTTTCCTGCACAAGGCGTCTGTCAGCAGGACCGTGGATTATTCAGCATTACGATCAGTCTTTCGCGAGGCCAATTTGGATCTGGCCACTCATCTTGCAATATGCCTGGATTTGAAAGGGCCTAGAGCAATCTGCGAAGGCTTTAATCTTGATTCCGGCGTCTTTTCGACGATGGACACAAGCTCTCTCTTTGAAACCTTGAACTTGAAGCTTTTCGAGGCTGGGAAGCAGGTCGAAACGCTTCGAGGCATTGCTACCCAGTCGGGATATCCACAGCTTCTTGGATGCCTGGATGAAATCGTCACTATCTACGGCGTCCTCATTACCCGTGACCGTCCGTCAGTTCAAAAGGAAAGGCAAGCCATGGGACCATACCATCTACCGAATCGCCTATGGAGAGACCTACGTTGGTTCATGAAGAGTACCGACCACGAAAGGATCGAGATCCGACTTGCACTGGTTGAGAAGATATACAAGTATATTGCGGTCCTATACGAAGCAACCCCCTCATATCAAACTTTCTGGACAGGATATCTCCTGGCATTGGCTCGTACCAGAAGGGATGTCGAACCTGGGTCGGGAAAACCTGCCTGGACTCAAACCGTGTGTTACTGGCAGAACCTGTCCAACGTGTTGAGAGCTGGGGATCGTCTCAAAGAGTGAGGCATTTTTTGATGTTGTAATTAACTAGTCCTGCATCCAGAAATTACTATGAACATTTGCCAATATACAATTGCACGCCTTCACTGTCCTGAGTGTTCTGTACCATGTCCACTCCCGCTTGTATCATTCCGCCTCGGCATGCCATCCAATTCCAGACGTGGCGGCTTCGAAATAGTGAAAAGCCGTTTAGTACGCGGTCCAGGGTCGTCACTCTGTCTCGTTGACTTAGTTTCGTCGAAGTCGATTGGAGTCCAAGTATCGGTCTTCGGCCAATGGTCCGCCTTTGCAATAAGCGTTAGCAACCAAGGTTTAGATCTTGGTTCCGGTATACATACAACATCATTTTTTGACGGCACCCAATCATCGCTAGGGTGGGAATTATAAGTCGAGTATCGCACGGTGGCATGACGACCCTTGGTCACAGTCATCACCAGAGCGTAAACGCGACGCTCCCTTCCAGTGTCCAAACCATCCAAGAAAAGGTCGTTCAATCTCTTATAGGATCCACGCTTCCCACGACGGAATCTCTCCCTGTCTGCTTTTGCCTTTTTCTTTGGATCAAAGTAGCCACGCGTTTGCCGCTTCAATCTCCAAGAGGCAGAGCTTTGCTGGTCGCGGCTGGTATTCTCCATGATATGTAGTTAATTTTTAGGGATGGCTGGGAGCAAATCTGATAAAGCTACTGGTAGCAAGCATTCTTTATAAGCCACTCTAGACAGGAGGCCACGATTCTTCTGTAGACTGCTATTTTCGTCGGCGTAACGACGATGGTCTCAGGCGGCACGAGCAGGGACCCACCATCTGAGCGCTTATTCAGACCAGGGTCAACACCAAACGAAAGGAATCTGAGAATGGCAAAGTATTTGTGTACCAAGTAGCTATCTACGTCTCCTATCTTGAAGGGCGAATAGAGACGGACTGTGCGGTCTTCCATTGTCAAATTGTTGTCCCGCGTTCCTTAGCCTTCTGGAATCTTGGAGTCGTCGTGGAAGTTTGGCGGCAACATCATCAGTTTTAAAAGACATATTCAACATCATGGCCACAGCGTGGTGGACCCTTGTCTTTTAGGCCTCTCAAGTAAAACACTCTCTATCCTTTATTCACATAGTCGCGCTGGTAGAACCTTCAATAGAATTTACTCCCTGAGACAGAATGGTCACTACTACTGCTCTTCAAGCATACGGGTGTTTGCATGTGCATCTGCAACCTCCTGCATTAGCCTGGAGACCCCGCCCCAAGGCACCGATCACTACATCGTATATAGATGGGCGAATATACAGATAATGATTTTAGAGACGACAACATCATAAACATGTACATTTGATATTTGCTAGCCCTGTTGGAATCCTCTGGGTCGCCTCTCTTTGGGAACCTCAATCAGTCGTAGATGGGATGTCTGCCTAGCGTACCCGTAATTTCCATCATCATGGCATCCTCTAAGCTTGATCAAAACAAGAGGCTTCGACAGAGCTATTACTGTATCAATGATGCCATCCTAGAAGTCCACTGGAATTGATGAAAATGAAGCCTTCGACTCTATCCATACATACTCTTTCTTAAGGCGCTATGTGCTGTTAATAAGCCTGTCATATCTTTGGTACAGGCTTGTGGCTCGGTATTGCCATTCGAATCGCCCAAGAATAACGAGGACAAAATGAAATAGGATTCCAGCGAGCCTGGATCCAAGGTGTCTGCTAGATTGCAACCCATCATGATGCACCGTTACGATATCAGGGGCAGGGAATTCTTTAAACTTTAATTCACCAGGGCACAATCCTGCCCATTCGCCCGCGGCTCTATCAGCCTTCTAAAAATTCAAAATTCGGATATTTTCTGCTGCGGTAGGATCGAACCGCCCGCTATGCGTGAGGATCAAATCGCGGTAGCAGGCTACCTGGAAAGTGTGGCACCAATCTTCAATTATTACAACGCGTCATGCCTTCTTACGGCAAAATGGTCTTGGTGAGTTTTTTTTTTCCTTTTTTGTTTTTTAAGTAAAAAAAAAGAAAAGAAAAAATAAAGAAAGAAATAAGGTCTCTATCCACTGTAATATTAAAACCTTGGTTCACTTCGGGCCCTTCGAGGATGATTGACATCGACTTCAGGTTCAAGAATGTGACGTAGCTCTAGGATTTCCGAATCCTTTTTCGCTAATAAACTTCGATATCTTGCCTCCATTTGGATTTCGAGGTCAAGAATGACATCCGTAATCTGTCTAGACCGATCCGTCATCTCCAGTTGACTATCTTCTTCGAGAAGCATTGTATCCACCAGAGTATCAACTAAATGGAATCTTCTTTGAGTTTGGTCCAACTCCAGGGCAATCTCCTTTAACTGGAGGTCTTTGACGACCAGCGTTCTTTGTGCCGCAGCAAGGGCGGCCCTGCAGGCTGTCAGCTCTTGCTGGTGACGCTCAGCCGCAGCAGCAGCATAGTGCCGTCTGTTCCGCTCAGTCTCCAGATCCCGCCAAGCCATTAGAAGCCGTTGGTTGTACGACGCATTCAGACCTTCTAGCTCTTCGATTCGAGCAGCCAAGCGTTGGTTTGTCTGCGAACTGTCGTTTTGCATCCGTTCTCCGCGAGCTACCGTATGACGAACGACTTGCTGCAAGTACGTGATATGCTGTCGGAGAAAAAGCTTGCAAACACATAGTTAGCAAGTGCAACTATAGTGGTTAGGATATTCACCTCTGATGAATATTTCGCGTCGTTATGCGCCATGATGATCTGATGTTCAGACCTGAAAATCCCGCCTCGAGTCTGTAGGATAAGGGACACTTTTCTCGAGCTGGGCTTTATAATACTGACAAGAAGCAGTTTCTGATGCTAGATATGCACTTGCGGCCACGACTCGTCGATAGGGCAGAGTCGCATGGAAGCGCTGGCTGCACAGGTCCTCCAATCAGAACCTCAGAACTCAGCCACTATCACTTCCGGATGAGGGATCTACATTCCTTCGAGAACTCTAATGCCTGCCCGATAACCCCACAAGGCCAACATTTCGGACCTTCCGATTGGCCTTCCAGCAGTACTTACATTTTAGCTCATGACCGTGTCGCCCAGAGCCTCAAAACAAACGACCTACTGCGCCTCACATGACGGTCATGATATGCGGCACAGTTCTAGATGATAGTTAGTGCTGCGCATCCATGTCCTTATTACATAGTTGCGGTTATTGCCACCATGGATGATTGGCACAGAGAAGCTGTTGCCCTATCGATGTCGGCCGCAGGACGGACTCCTTAGGTGGCCCCTGGAATGACTGATTATGCATGAAGTGTCTTATTGATTTATGATGGCACTAGCGTGGTCAGCCCTGAAGCTGTTAGCACGAGATACTGATCGATACCAGCTGAAACATATCATTTTCCAAGGCCGAATGTCCAAGCTTTCAGCCTAAGTATTTGCCTCGTAGAAAGTCTTACCAAATTCAGATATACTAGGGTCCGGATACCCAACCGGGGCGGTTACACCAGCTACACATCTGGCCCTTTGGAGAAAGGGTTCAGAGACGTCCGCCTTCGGATTTTTTCTGGGCTGTCCCATCTCAGCCTTCTCCAGCCTAAACAAACGGTGACCGAAGTATCGCTACTGGATCATGGCAGGATATGCTTGGACGGACGAAGAAAGCGCTATAGCGATATACTTCACGTACCTGGGAGTTCACAGTGAGGCTATCTCTCGGCTACTGAGCATCCAGGGATTCACTCGTTCAAAAAGCGCAGTATCGAGCCACATTCGAATGATCCAGATCAACAATAACGTTTCCATCCAGAACCTGACTAGGGCAGAAGCCGATAATTTGATTGATCAGGTCGCACGGGGGTATAATATAATAGGCTTACTGTCGCCAACAGACAATGATCAACGAATCGTGAACGAGGTATTTTCCGTTCGACAGGGAGTGTTCCTTGTGTCTGACATAGTACTAGTTTGGACAGGACATCAATCTCTGGAAAGAATACGAAGAGTGGTTGGATAGGTTGGCACGAAAACAACAAGCACGGAACGTGTCCCAATAGGCAACGGCATATAACTGGTTCATACCGTGGGGACGGCAATTTCGTGGCGATTTTGGAAGAAAAATTGTACATGGATGTATGTATGACACCAGAGAACTATAATGCGGACGGTCCGTCGGTTCCTAAGAAGACCACTATTTTCATCCTTGCCAATATTTTGTGACTAGGTTACTACTTTTTGTGTATCAACTCGCCAAAGGACAATGATCTAATAAGAAAGGCCATTGCGCCAGCACATTTATTGCAGACGAAGACGAAACTAAATATATTACTGTGTCTGAGGAAAAGGAATATTTGCGACATTCGTCCAGACAACGGTGATCCGAAATGAAATAGAGCATTCAGCTGAAATGGTTTACAGAAGCAAAAGGACTGAAAGGCAGATCACAATCATGGTTGAGGTGGAAACAACAGCAACGCTTCTAACCCCCGATGCCACAGAGTCAGAACGCCTAATGGACATTGCTGACGCAGAAGCCGTACAACCAACTGAATGAGTAACAGTCACGACGCTGACGGGTTGAACAACGACAGAACTAAACGATTGGCTTGATCCTGACAAAGTAGAAGAGGCAGGAGAAGAGGCAGGAGAAGAGGCAGGAGAAGAGGCAGGAGAAGAGGCAGGAGAAGAGGCAGGAGAAGAGGCAGGAGAAGAGGCAGAAGAAGAGGCAGGAGAAGAGGCAGGAGAAGATGCAGGAGAAGATGCAGAAGAAGAGGCAGGAGAAGAGGCAGAAGAAGA